>QQZM01000004.1:241004-304413 GCA_013365045.1 Geotrichum candidum | reverse complement strand
CACCAGGTGAAACCAGCCACTACTACTCTATCGTCAAGAAAGAGTTGTATGGAGGAAAGTACCCTAATCCACTGAAAACTTTCATGAATAGCGTGTCTCGTCATACCTTTATCAAGTTGTTCCAACTTCACACAGGCCATGGCGTCCTGGGAAAGTATTTCCGGACTAGAGGCATAGATGAGCGAAATCATAATTGTGAATGTGGTCAGCTGGAAACAATTGAGCACGTCCTCAAGGGGTGTGCTATTCATCCTGCAGAGCGAGACTTTTTGAAAAAAGTTTCCCAGAGCTTGATCCTAAGATCCTTCTTGATACTAAGAAGAGCCTTGGTGCGGTAGTCAAGTTCTTAGACTCATTACCGCAACTTCTTTGCTGATGGCTCGCTTGGTTAAGTAGATAGATAGAAAATCAGTTTATTGTCCTTACATCAAATAGAAACGGATGCTTTTGAAATTCATGTCTTTTTTATGTCATTGTAAAGACAATAGACTGATTACCTGTCTATTTGTATATCATTTTGTGTTATAATTTTGTTTGCAACTATTTAAGATAAGTACAATAAACTGATTATCTATCCATCTATGTTTATCAGGCATGTTCAAAGCTATGCAGAAATTTTACCCGTGGGAGTCGTCATAGTGGTAGTCAACATTTTCTTTTTCACTTTTCTCAAAACCTCCGATTTTTGGACTATTTTTCCGCATATTTTTTTCAATTATCATATTAAAGAAAACCTAATGGCAACTTCACAAAGAATACCATGATAAAATCACAATAATAGTCACCAGGTTTCAATATATCTCATGTCATTTTCTACAGGCGCGGCATTTCTAAATAGCCTCTTGTTCTAGCCTCAAAAGTTTTTCCGAACTGGTTTGAACTTTCACGTCAAAAAAAAAAAAAAATAAACCAGGCCTAGACTTCGTTCAACAACGGCGCAGTTCGACGTGCTTTGCGGTTGGCAAAAGTTACAATTTAGCAGGAATATAATAGCCATCAGCTTCATATCTAGGATTACTTTCTCGTTTTGTGACATTGTGATTTTAGCCTTCTGCACTCGGGACTAGGAAAGCAAAAGTGCGCTAGGAAAAATAGTATTTCCGTTATTTCATATTTTTCTAAGAGATTTTAGCCATCCTTATGCACAATACTGCCACCACCAGTTGTGACAAATACTACTAGGTTTGCATCAGTAATGATAGGTATGTCTGGAAAGCGGATTTTTTAAAAAGCGGATTTATATTTGTTTTCAAATTATAGCATCTCGTGCATTTGCTATGCTCTTCTCAAGTAGCTGTTATAATAAGGAATAAAGACCAAGCGTCTTGAAGTAATTTGATTTCCCAGGCCTACATTGTCATATACATCTAGTAGGAAAAAACTGGTATTGAGACATTAAACTTCGCATAACATAACAGTGAGTCTAAAAAGTTGAAACCTGTTAAAAAAGGAAAGTGATTACCACTATTATGTCTGGGAAACTACCAGTGTTGAAATGAAGAAACAGGAAACAACAAACAAAAAAAAAAAACAGATTCCTATACACACTAAAGTGAAGGCCGCTCCTGCCGATTTTAGCCTGCCACTAGTGAGATTACGCAGTTAATGATTTTAAACACACCGAGTGTTTTTTTTTTCGTATATACATGAGTACTGTACTGCGGATACATATCTACTTAGCACATTACCGACAAAAAACAGTTCTCATAATGTATTACTTCACGCGGTACAGAGAAGAAGGGCACATGTCCATGATGTCATCACATGCAGACAAATACCAGCCTAACATGGCGGTATCGTCCCTGTTACCGGGTTTAAAAGTACTGTTTTGCATTGACCCTGTGCAGTAAGACCTCTGTGAAAAGGTGGTTGAAAATTTGTAATTTATATTTCTTTCTGAAGAACAAGCCCATCAAGGTCCTTTACTGGGGACATTGTCATATGCCTTTTATTTTGTTCTAACACATTTCCAATGCTATAATACAAACATTAGTTCTCGCATTGAATTGCTTGGACTGCTGGTGCACTACGGGACATCTTCAAGCTCAGGTAAAATTTACATTTTTCAGCAAGTAAATCGCTTGTGTTTCAATAAAAAAAAATCGTATGGGCAGTGTACTTATTTTATGTGCTGAGCAACTTTCAAACTCTCCAGTAATCTAAAATAATTCTCTCGCGCGCTAGTCTAGTGACTTTTTCCCTCATTCTTTTTCTTCTTTTTTTCAAGTGTCGCAATGTGCGCATCGTCAAAGTCTACATTGGTGTGTGAGTGGCCAGCCACAGACACAAGTGTCTTGGATTTGATCTTACGGCGCTTGCCGTTGACTGGCTCTGATGCATTGTAGTCGGACAAGCTAGAGTTGCTGCCATCTTCATAAACGTAATGCAGCGTGCAAAATTGAATAGAAGAGAGCCAAGGGTCCTCCCAACACTGATCAATTGTGTCACGTTTTACCGGGTCAAGTGTAAGCATTCCCTTCACCAACGGCTGTACCTCTGTCGGGAGGGACATCAACAACCGGTTTGACATTGAAAACGCTGACACCGGCTTGTCATCCTTAAAACTATCTGCAAATTGCCGAAACGAAGAATCTGAAAGTCGTGGTGACTTCCAGGGAAACTTTCGCATAAGCATGCAACAAAAGATTATGGCTGCTGACCAGATATCTGCCGGGCGCGGGTCATAGGTCATATTGGAAACAACTTCGGGCGCCAGATAGGGGTCCGAGCCAACAATTCCAGTTGCATTATTGATTTTTTCAGTCTCGGGGTAGCGGTAAACTACTGCAGAGCCAAAGTCAATGATCTTGACAATACCCTGTGAATTAATAACACAATTATCGAGCTTCAAGTCTCTGTGAGCCAGGCCAGAGTCAAGCATGTATTTGACACCATTCATAATCTGCTTAAAATCACAGTAAATCTCTGCCTTAGACATCTTACCGGACATAACAATAGCGAATAAATCGTACTCGCAGTATTCCATAACCTGGTAGACGTGGTTGGTGGCTTCGTGAATGATTTCAATAGTCTCAATGATGTTAGGGTGTTTCAGCGTCAGGCCAATACAATACTCAGCATTAAGTTTCTTGGTGTAGTCGCGAATGCTTTCAATTTCTTCACGATGGCGAAACTCCTTTACCGCAAAAAGCACTTGGGACGAATCCCGTGACGTAATAAGTCGAACGTTTCCGCCCGCGCCTTCACCAAGCGGTTTGCCCATTTTACCGTAGCTTTTGGCTAATGTCCTAAGCTTGTTATCCTTGGGGGTGGGTGAGCTGTGGTGAGATGACGATAAGACTGACCAAGCCGAGTTAGACTCCAAATGAGGGTTCTTGTGTGAGACGGCCGGGGTCACTGAATTATTCTTCCACGGCTTTTGCAAAAATCGTCTGAGCTCAGTGCGCGAAGATTGCGGTTGCATGCCAGGCAAGGTGTCATTTTTATGGCGGTGAAAGAAGCTCATAGAGCGTATGCGGCGAGGTTGAATAGATGGTGACGGTGGAGTAGCTAAGGGAGCCTCTTTTGTGGATGGGTTGACAGTACTAGAACGACTAGGCTTTGAGTTGCCGTAGAGGCTGACATCACTGTCATAGGGTGGTGAGTCCGGCGGCCTGATGATAGCATTGGATTGTGTGCTGGTGTGGGCGGTTACTGGCATGGGAATTGACGAGATTGAGCCTAGTATATCAGATCGGGGTGTTGACAAGAACGAGTGGTCGGATGGTGTTGATGATGAGATGGAAGGCGACTTTTGATGCCGAGATGGCATGTACTCGGCCGAGTGGCTTCGGTCAATCTCGGGGACCGCATCAATGATCATAGACTTTAGTGAGGTAGCCTGCTTTTCAACAGCACTGTCAGCCATATCTACTGGCTTCGGCTGAAATGGAGTTAGAAAACATCCACAAGAAAAGAAAAAGAGAAAAAAACAAAAAACTATCTTATACTTGCATTGTAGTTATCTTCCGACAAGCTGGATGGGGACAGAGAGCTCTGATGCGTATCTAAAATCAAAGAATCAGTCCGATTAACCAGAGATGGTGTCGGTGATGATTGTACGTAAGGAATTGCCATAATTATAATGGGGTCAACAGTAAATGTAGTGATGATACGAAGAGGATTTGAGCAAAAAAGGGCTTGGAGTTTTTGCAAACAATAGAGGGAAATCAGAGTGGGGTTGGGAATGTAATAGAATTAGAAGCCAGAATCATGCAAAGGTTTATACTATAATGAAAACAATAGGGGAATTACTAGTCAACAGATTGACGATTGGAAAGAAAAGAAGGAAAGAAGGAAAGACAAAGTAGAAACAAGATAGAATAAATATGAAATAAAAGGTCAAAGAATTAACTTTAATTTCAACCGTTTCTTTTGTTTTTTTGTCGATATTTTTGATTAATTGAACAAATTACACAACAATCACACGCCCAGCTGTCTTTGAAGTCGAGAAAAAAATCTTCTGACACCTTAAAGTTCAAAAGCAGCCAAAAAACCCAAAAAAAAGCAAAGTCTTGAAAACTAGAGCTTCTGATCCTGGTTTTAAGCGTTATAATAATTACAGCCAGTCTGTGCATTGCCCAGGCCTGCTGCATGCGAGACTCTGCGAGTGCTTAATGACATTCTACTAAATGTTCATAACAATAGATTTCACCCATTCAGCCAACATCACTTTAAACCAGGGGGTTTATTTGTCATACTCAAACCTCATTTTAGGCGATTAGATTTTGGTCTCATCGCTAGGAATTTGAGGCAACACAACATTTTTGTTATTTTTTGCCAACTGACCACTGCCACATTAACAATAGTATTGCCGAAAAAAAAACCTTAAATCAAGCCAGCTATTGTTCTATGCATGAGGGCGAGGGGAATAATTGCTTTTTTTCTGTATAAGAGGGTAGAATGAATAGCGAGTTTTCTTGAATTTCAATTAAAAAAACCTTTCTCGTTTCCCTACTAGACAAACATCCAATGAATTATATTAAACCAAGCATTTCTTGGATTTACTTTCGTTGCTTTGCAATTACTAACACTATCAAAATTAATTCATGCTTTTAAAAATTCCCTAACCTTGGTTTGGCTGTGCGTGAAGAAAACTAGCCAATGAGGGTGATGAGCCAGGCCTAACCGCCAAGGCGCTTGTGTAAGCAAATAGGGGCAGTTGTGATTGCTATCTGAGTTTAAACTTGAAACCAGCTGGTAAGAACAGATTGTGAATTTCCCAATATTTAATTTTTTGTATATACGTATCGAAAGGGCACGATATCTGATTTCCGACTTCCGTTTGGGCTTTGGAGATTGAAATCCTTTTGTGCTTTAGATAAAATTTCAAGGATATTTTATTATCTCTAAGCACATTGTTAAGTTTGTTTAATGTTGATGCTGTAGTATGTAAAGCTAAAATGATAAAAACACGACATTTTTTTTAAGAAACTTTTTCGACCGGTTTCTATGTGGAATGGGTTTTTTTTCCAACAACTTTCTGTACTTCGTACTCTTTCCAGCCGCCTCGCCGAATCTGGCCTCTTTATAATAAAAAAAGTTGGCCCCCACAATCGGTACGGTAAGGATCATAAGCTTTAACCACTCAAGCCGAATCTGCAAGTCCGGTGCTTCTGCTGCTTCTCGGAACGTAAGGGCTACTAGTAACATAATTTCAATCTCCGTCGTTGCCGGTTTTTTTTTTTTTAATCGGCTGTCATCTGTAGTGTGCTTATGTTGAATGCGCTTGTGCTTCTATAACCCAGTGCACTGACAGAATTAGGAGAGAGAGTTTAGCTCAAAGCCTTTGAATATGATACTATCGTGGGCATAAAACACGATCTGTACACTTTTGTTTCATTTATTTGCATAAAATTTAGGCTTTACACCGAGCGGTATGATAACACATACAAAATATTGAAGAGATACAATTCTAAAAGATAAAAGAGGTAAAAAATTACGACCGTATAGCCAAACCCTGTGTTCTGTTGATATTGAAATATTTTGTTTTAGAGCTTATCAGAAAGAAAAGAAGTAGAAAACGCGGTAGAAACCACGTTACACAAACTCGCAAGGGCCAGTCTATCTAGGCTTATAGATGATGGTTGTGAAACAGTCAACTATATCTTATTTTGTAGTTGTTGATTGGCCAGTGTTAATTCAAAGGTTTCTCATGACTATTTGATCCTAATAATCAAGCGATACTCTGTAGTAGGGCTAGGATAAGACAGGTAACAAGGAGTTCAAGAAATGGAGATAAACCTGAAAGAAAGGTAATTGTCTAAATCTGCTTTCTGCAATCAAGTATTGATTCTGGTTTCCTTGGCACATTATTTATTTCCTTTGAGACGTAGTCAGCTGAGACCCCGTCAATGTCTCAGTATTAACTAGAATAGTTCTATAGCTGTTGATAGAGCATACAGTTTTACAATATTAGCGTGGTCTATGTCAAAGTGTAGTATTAAGATCTAACACTTAAAAATAAACTAAAACCATGGCAAATACCCTTCATAAAGATGCTTCAGGAAAAGTTGCAGGATCCTATGTGAAATAGGTAAACCCAACTTTAATAGCAAGCCTGCAGTATAGAATAAAAGTTTATTGATTTAGGCCCAAAAATTCTAGTAGGAACAAAATCCCTGGTACTGCCGTTAATTCTATCAAACTGTTGATAATGCAGTCACTATGTAATGTATGCTATGATCATGAATAAAACATAACCCTTTATAACTTTTGGGCAATTTTCGTATATTTTCTTTTGGATCAGTAGATTAAGAATAACTAGAAACAGCAGATTAGTTGAAGCCAAACTTGCTGGTCTCGATTTCAAAGGGAAAAAAAAACCCCGGTCTGTATAATTGAAACTAATAGGCGACTACAAAAAAATACTGAAATATTTTCGCTTTGTATATGTCACTGATATTTGAGACTTGGCTATATAATTTTACAGTGGTATTGTAAATTTTGATTCTTGAGCATTTCATTCTTGTCTGTAAAGTCACACTTTTGGGCATCTGAAAATCCGTATTAATGTGACTACTCATCATCATACCTTGTCTTTGCATGACATTTCTTTATAACGATTGAAACTTAGAGTTAGACTCAGCACCAGGTGAACCCCCAAAATGACCGAGTACTGAACCAAATTAGTATGTTCACTATAAAAATCATAACCTTCTGAATTCAGATTGAGATTTACTGGTTGAAGTCTGGGTGAGACCCCAAAACTTAGAATTATTCTAGTTTCAAAAATAGAATGAGCTATTTTCAATTTGTATTTTTTTTTTCAATGAGGATGAGCTTTGAGGACGTGGTGCCCGATTCGATACTATTTGGATTTTTAAGATATCAAATGTTGCCATGGATGTATTTAAATATCGACAGTAATGGCTCCAGAGTAACATACAAATCTTTTGAGACAAGGAGTGTCGACCAAAAAAACACAGTACCCCACGAAGTTAACTCTCTAACATGCACTCAACGGTTTTGATAACTCCTGGATTCAACGGCAAGCAACGTATTTCATTTAATGGATTATATCATTTAGAGTAAACTGGCATATAACCTAAATAAACCAAGGTTAAAAGACCAAAAGCTTCGTGGTATTGGCGTTTTGAGCTTGATTGCTTTGTAACAGCTTCCCAACTAAAGGTTCTACAAAGCACATTTTCTTCAGTATACTTAGCAGCAACGTAAGTTTATAAACAAGGAAGGTATCCTGTGACTTCTTTCTCCAGTCACTATTAGGTCAAAAACTTTGTTTGCCATGTACCTTGCACCAACAATTTTCATGACGAAAGGGTTGCAAACCAAAGTTCTATAAAACTACTACATGACATAACTGGAGAGATTCTCAGTTGTCAAATTGGGATGATTGCTGATATTCACCGTTTTGGCACCGTTGGACACCTAAAACAAAAATTTCAACCGGGTATACACAATGTTGGGGGGTAACGTGCGGGGTCACCGTTTTACTGTAAAGCAAGTTTTGATCCGAAGCGTACTTTGATTCTTTCAAAAATTGAGAATATTGAAAGCACTCAAATTCAAACTTCAGGATTTGAGAAAACAGTGCAAGAAATGAATTTACTTTATTTGCTTGCATTTTGAGAAAGTGGATAGCACAACTTTTTGTATTGGCAGTACGAAAAAATGGAATTTTTGAGATTTCAAAAAAGCATGTCTGCAAGATATCATCTTCAACTTTCAAATATTCAAAACTGACAGGCAGCTTATTACATTTGGTTTTTTATTCATCTATGTTATTAAGGAAGTAACTTACTAACGTATAATGCACTTTGCTAATTTTCAGAACATGATATTTTAAAAAAGTTTTTATAGCAAATGTTTTATGACTTGTGCCTAATAATCTATAAAGCCGGTTACGAAATATACAATCCCTAAGTAAAAGTCTACAAAAATTTGCGATACATGATGCGCAACCTAATATCCTACCTCTTTACAACGACCTAAGTCATGCTTCGCACATCTTTTACAGCCTCCAACTTCGAATAAAACCACTAGAAAGGAACTGAACCCGTTTTAACGAGTAATTATAGCTCGATGATATCTTACAGGCCATAAAAGACTGATATTCAACGTAAAATTCATTTGCCTTATACAGTAAATACCATCATTGAAACATATCAAGCCTCTACTACAGGGACCAGCTCTCTCGCTCCGGATGGCCAGAGACCCTTTGTGATACTGATAAGTAATACATTTATTTCTAAATAAAGTGGAATCTTTTTATTAAAACAAAACATATCTGCAAATCACTTGCGAAACATGTTTCCCCATATACTGTTACTCATGTGATAAAAATCTGGGTTAAATCATTGGAAAGCGCACAAAAGACCTCAATTAAATGATCAAATAGCGAAAATATGTCATTAATGGGCATCTGCGTGCAAAAATTGGGAATACGACTAGTGGAGCAAGATTATTTGAAGTGATAAATGCTCTGTTGAGCTTGACCAAGGAAAAGAAAAGCCAATGGATATAGCGACTTAACCACTACAACGAAAAAAAGGAATAAAAAGTATATGTTATCCTCTATCCAAAAAATAAATATCTTACGATTTAGGCGGCAAACCAGGGTGGCGGTAGTACAGAAATCTATCAAATAGGTAGAGATAAAGAATCGATCCAAGGAGGATATTCTTCACGCTCCTATTTGAATACTATTGAAGATTATCTACCTGTAATATGGCCACATGATATAGAATTCATGTATGATAATTCTCCTGTTTATACGCCTGGTATCATTGAAAGTTGGTTTGATGAGAACGGTATTTCTTTTAATGACTGAGCCATACTCACCCGATTTGAACCCTGTTGAGAATGGCTGGGGTAAACTTAAAGAGCATAGCTATACACTTTATCCAGATCTTTAATCTTTTGATAGCACTAAAAATATTGAACGTGCAGTTTTATAAAGCAATCAAGGAGGCATGGGAGAGTTGAGGCGATGATTATTTCGATCGCCTGATAACATCTATGAAAAGCTGTATTAGTATAGTTTTAGAGGCCAAAGAGTTGGTTTCCACATTACTAATTTGAATAAAAATATATTGTTGTTTATATGCCATTCAGCTATCACATTTATATTTTAATTGAGAATCAACATCTGATTGTTTTGGGTAAGATTATGTTGGTCTTATTTGAACATGAAAATTTGTTGTTTTGAGAAATAATATAAACTTTTGCTGGGTATCTGTATCTTGAAAACCCAGCTTTCTGAACTGCTCTCGAACAAGAGCCAATGGCCTTTGAATTTCAAGCGTTACTCTGCAAATTAATTTTATTTTCAAATAGATAAAAACTAAAGTAGATAATATAGTTATATGATCACTACTAAACTAAACCTGAATTAATAAAATTATTATTACCAGCTTCTCTAAATCTAAAACTTGAGACTAAATTTCAATTATATGAAAAGTTCTTTCAAATCTCATCTTCGGACCTGTTTTCAGTTGCGAGTAAAATAAATAATGATTTTTTAACACAATTAACATTAAACATTTGTGATCAACAAATACTACAATTTTATCATCTTACCAGAAGGAATAATATGTTAAACAATAAACTACTATACTACTGTTAATATTAAACCCTTCATTTTCTTTTGTACTGTATCCTCAATATTTGAGAAAACATTTGATGAAATTTTACATATTTGGTAAGAAAGGATTAATTTTTTTTTTAAAATATACAAATATTTTAGATGAAAAACATGAAATTTAACGAGGCCGATAAATGCCTGCATCCAACACATATTAGGAGAGTTATATAATCAATGGCACGAGTTCTATATAAATGAGCTGAAAAAATAGGACAATAACCGCTTAGAAAAATTATACTATAGATTGATACTCAATAAAGCTTTAAAAACAGCTTCATTTAAAGATTATATATAAGCAGAAAATTATAGTGAATAATTTAAAGCCTTTGATAATGAACCAAAACCTTTTTGGATCCTAAGAAACTACCGGATATCGAGTTCCAAAGAAAACTTTTTGAAAAGTTGGCTGCTGAAAGATCCATAGTACATTTCTTTATAGCTTGTTTAATAGTTTCCGGCTAGAAATTTTTCTATCCATGACATTACTTGGGGACGGGGCTTTCTTTTTTTTGAGTAATTCTCTACAGCGCCATTAATATTTCTTCAGGATAGTAAAAAATCTGCTGGCTTCTCAGCAGGGAATAAAGACCCCCGCCTTGCCTGATTTCTATATGTTAAAAATTAAATATAAAATTGCTAATAGCAAGCAATTGCTGAAAAGATAAAATTTCAATTTCTATTTACAAATGAAATAAAGTCTAGCTACTCTGCCTCAATACCGGATTATGGGCAAAAATACTGTAAAATAAAGTAGAGGTGTGACTATATGATAGCCCCGACGACTTCTTTTGGCAATCTCGATCCTGCCAATACGGAATATCATGCATGTTTTTATACGATACGCCTCTATGGGGTCTTTTATTTACAGGCTCGATATTTTGTCTATTTTAATATAAAAAGACACGCTATACATGCAAGGATTAACCAGTCACTTAGCCTGTTACTGATGTATACATTCGTTAATTTCAATCTTCTCGCTAAACTTTTCTTAGTATTCAAATAATAATTCCGTATTCGGGGCTTTTGTTACATGCATCAAGATCGTACTTGTTTAGACCACCCAATAGTTAAAACTACATGTGATTCTGTTTTAGCACTTGAAGGCATTTGTCATATATATACTATGAAGAAAAATCCAAATCCCCTTAATACTGCAGTAGATAACTTGTTCGCATCGTATGAAAACCACAACAATAGCTAAGTAATGACGGGATGAATCCGCTACCTTGTCAGTGTTATAGAGACAAATTCTTTTGAAATCTATTTCATCTATGTCATTTTGCTCTATATTTTTGTTTGTACCTACTTAATGTAAGGACAATAAACTAATTATTCATCTAGTTAGGTAACTTGAATAGGGGTTGTGCAGATGAAGGCACTGTGCTTTTTTTTGGTATCGTTACTTTTAATCTAAAATGTTTTTTTTAGATCTCGTAAAGATTAATATCAAAGCAGTATTAAACTAATTAGGTCGGTAAATGTATGACAGATAAGTAAACAGCTTATTGTCCTTATGTAAATGTATGATATAACTGGCTTTATGAAAGCCAACACGCTGGATAAATCAAAACTTTACATGAGAAAAGGAGAGGGAGAGGGGTGGAGGGAGTTTTTAGGTATTATATTTAAAAAGACGTAAATAAAGTTTTAAACATCAGATCTGTTATATGAGTTGAATATTAGACCGTATATACACCTATGCCGATCTGGGATATATTTTTGATCTGGCACGAATAGCAAATAGATGACATAACTTTGATTAAGTTATAAAGGCAGTCTATGAGCACTAGCCTCAATAACAAGTGATCTACAACAGGATCAACTAAATAGTTTCCGCAAGACTCCTATGATTTCCATAAACCAAACAGTTTTTCGCACTTTCAGTAATGCTAGCCACCAAACCACAAGAATTTGGAGAGTTACTTAGCTTGGTTGACCGATTCTCGGTTATATACTGACTCTCATGTAATAAGAAGCTTAGAGCTATTCTTTTTCTTTCTGTACTGAAGAGGCATACATACATCCCTAATGAACTTCTTATTTGGTTGTTGAATCCTCCATAAAAAGTACTTTAAAGATGTATAAACACATTTATGTTTAAAAACACCAAGACCAGGCTGAAAATTTCACCTTCTTTTTATTGCTATTTTACCTCATCACAGTAACCTTTTGGGAGGTTATACTTTGTCAGCTTTTGAGATCAACATAGTTGGTGTTATGTGTATATCATATTTCTCTCAGTTTATAGGCTTTTATAAATGGAAAAATAGAAAACTTGGTATAATGATTCGCTACGTTCTTGCTACAATAATATTGCATAGATCCGTATACATATTATTTATAATGTGCTGGATAAACACAGTCTTTGCAGAAAGAGATAAAAACAAAATGAAATGGCTGTTATTGTAAATCTATTTCTTGAAAACCATGCATCAAGCTCTTTTTTGAAAACCAAACAGCCATATTTTAAATGAGGGAATTTAAAAAATTTTAGTAAAATATTAAAAACAAAACAAGAGGCGATGTGCCTGGCCGCAGAAGGCATCAACATTTTATTTTTGCTATTAATTTAAAACAAATGATTGGGAAAGGGGTCAAATATACTAGCTATGAATCAAGCAATGATAGACATTAGAACCTCAGTGCTACAATCATACCTTCTTTAATAGGTTCGTGATCTATTCAACTCGTGCGCAGAATAATAAATTATCATGATATCTCAAAGTAGTTAGGCTAACTGGAACAAAAAAACAAAAAATAAACACACTTGAGGTTTGTGCTTTTTGACCTAACCCTTTGAACTGCTTTTTCAAACCAAATTAATATGGACAGCTTCTGGCTAACAGGAAAGTCTGTACAGCAATCGGTGACCCAGTCCTTGCTTGACTGGCTCAGTACAGTCAAACCTCGCTATAGGGTACCGCGTTGAAGAAAATACCTCACTAAAGGGATGAAATTTCATTGTCCAATTTAAATTTACATACAAATTTTCACAAACCTTGACTACTTGCAATAAGCAACCATTTTCATTTTTCCCATACAAAATTCCCTTTAAAGAGTAAAAAAACTTTAATCTGCGGTTGTCTATCAAAAAGAAAAAAAAGAAAAGAAGGTCAAAAAAAAAAGAAAAATCAAATAAATATCAAATAAATATCAAAATTTCTCTCTGAAAAACATTTCATGACTGCATTCACCCCTATTGCAATATTTGATTTTAATCAATGGCCAAACCAGTTGCCATTACAAACTGTCAGCGATTAAACCTTTGTGCCCAACCTTGTTTGAAACATTTTTTAACTGGAGGTTCAAGAAGGCCTTGATCTGTTGGTGATACCTAGTGTTAAGAAGGTCATGAATGCCGACCAATTCCTAAATCCTGCCGAAGAGAATGTTATAGATAGAATAGAGGTTCTAAATAACATTGTTACTTGTCTGTTCATAATTGGGCATGTAATTAGCTACTGAATTGTTGTAATAACAAGCAAAATTACCCGTAAATTCTCATATTTCGCTAAAGGAAATACCTCGTTGTAGGGGATTTAAACGTTTGTTGGATATGATCCCCTATAACGAGGTTTGACTGTATTTCTTTCTAAACAAACTGGAGCCAGGTAATCTCTATTTTTTTTCCGCCGCCCAATTCTAACCTATTGACTTTCCTTATTAAGAATGCTTGCGGCTCAGACAAAAAAAAGATTGTCCTGACTTTCCGAGCCTTCTAGTACAAGCTCGCAACAAGCAGCTCTAGAATCAGATAGAATTGGCATCATTTTAGCCTAAACTACCATTTAAATCCTGCGTTGAAAACCAGTCATAATATCATTACAAAATTGCTTGAAGTACAAATCTTTGTATGTCATGTTGTTTATAATTTTGTTTATAACTATTTGATTCAAGGACAATAGCATGATTATATAGTATCAGCACACTGGACAAAGACTTTAGCTCCTTTGGAAGATAGTTCTATATCGTTATACTTTACTCTTATAGCAAAGCTAGCCAATTCTTTTTTAGAAAAAGAGAGCCATTATAGCTAGAAAGCATCAAATACATGATATTCAGAGTATTGAAAGTCCGAACTTTTTTGCAGGCTGAAGGTAAACAAAAGTTCAGCATTTAGAGTCCGCGTTCTGACAAATCTTGTACGAATTTATAATGGGTTCTAACATTTTTTCCCTTCATCCTTATTTTCAAGGCTAATCATATTGGGTATTGATTCATTTTTAGACAAAACAAAAAAAAGGAACTAAAATATATATATTTTTTGTTTAAATATAAAACCATAGGAACGTTCAAAATTCACAATGAACCTTGAATGCTTTTGTCTTATCCCCAGTATTAAAACAGACAAATGTAATCAAATTTAAGTTTCAGGTGTTCCTAATAAGGAAATAAATAAACAAACAGAAACAAAAACTTCAAAAAAATAAACTTATGTCATTATTTGCGCTGAAATCAACACTCGGGCCACCCACGTTGGCTTGGGACTGTGCCCAAAAGTAAACCTGTCAGATCTTTTACATTCTTTATGTTCAATGGGACAAACACCATTTATTTGTTATTGATTTTTAATGACCGCTTATACGGCTCTCGGTGTTCCTCGAAATGCTACGGCTTCGAGCCCAAGAACTTTCTGATTGGGTGTCTCTTCTGGCTTTGTGAAGTTAAAGGGCAAAACTATACAAAGCCTGACACAACCACAAATGATTAAGCTGTTTGTTTTGTAAAGTGATCAACAGAGCCTTCTTCATGATATAGAAGAACCAAAGATTTCTGGAGATAGCTTTGTTAACGACATGGTAATATGGATCCCAGGTTGAAAAAGACCTTCCAAGTGGTTGCTGCTTTCAAACTTGTTCTAGCTAAATAAATACCTGTACTTTATAAAACGCCTTTCAAAATACATGCAATACTCGTTGCATAATGCCACTGTATTCTAAGTTGTTATAGAACAAATATACATTGCTTCTGCCAGGCATGACTTCTGTACTCCACATCCACGCCATCGAAGCACTGGATCTCAGTGGCACGATCTGGGACAATACCATCTTTTTACTGCCGGTGTCAACCACACAAATGTATAGGGCTTTACAGCAAAGCTCGAGACAGCAGGTGCTAGCAGACGCACAGGCCTGATCTGGAGTGCACATGCACTGGTTTTCGATGTCGATGGTGCTCATCCTGGTCTTTTACGTTCATCGATAAAATTTAATTTTCTTTTTCCTGAACTTTTTTTTCCCATTTGAAACAAAAAATAATTGGGAGGCGAGTTCCCGAAGACTCAAAGTTTCGTCCGCCCATTATTAACGTCTTCTAATGTAGCTTTAACACTCGCGAATTCCCATTTATCGCTGCTTTTCATTGTTGGTAAATGCGGCCTATCTGCCTATCATTTCTACTTTGACACTTTGCACCTATTCTTGGGCGATGTAGGCCGCAAAGCTTAATGAATTTACTGTACATGTACACAAGAATACATGCTAGTGACCGTGGTTGCAAATCCATAGGCTGGCCTAATGACGCACGACACAGAACGACTCCAAGGTATACCTTTTTATCTTCAATAATTGAAAGAGAAAGAATTAGAAAAAATCTACTTATTTTCATATCTTCTTCTTCTTCTTCTTTTTTCCAACTTCTTCTTTACAATATTCAGCTGTTTCAAAACAAAAAATAACCTACATTTTCCAAGCGTTGCATCTCATCATCAAAAAGAAGGGCCCTTGCATTTATTCTTATCGAAGCCTCCGACTTTGCATAGACTTTTTCTCGGACGCGAAAGTCGAAATTACAGTGGATCTTTGCAGAAAGAACGGGATTCTGTCCCATTACAATCAACATTAATTATTTCCAGCTTTTTGATATCTTTACCATCATAATGATACGCCTAGAAGTTCAGGTGTCGACCTTTTCGTTAGTACATTTTGTGACAGTTCTAGTCTCAATCACAACGGCTGTGCTCTGTTATTACGTAGGGATCGCATTATACGGAGGAGTTCTTCGGATTTTATCGATACTGACAGGCACTCTGTTGATTATGCAGTCAGCAGGCCTGCTCTCAACAGCCCTTCTCATGATAAACAACAGGAGGACCCTTCTACTGGCTAACGGCATGCCTTTCCTCGGTACAGCAGTGACAGGAATCGTGTGGTTTTGTCTCCGCATAACACTCCACAAGACCCAATCACCAACGATAGAAATTGCTTCCCTTGCATTTTGGGTTTTGACGGAAATGATCATCGGCATGAGCCTGGTCTTCTCAGTTATGAAGTTCCGGTTGCTTGATCTGGAGGAAAATCGGCGCCAATGTCTGGGTTCTCATACAAATTACACGCATAGCCAGAATAGCAGCCTTGGAGACTCGACCATGTTTGAGCACACTTCATATCATAAAAACAGTGCCAGCGGGAACGTGAGTTTTGCCAACAGCATGGAAGACGCTCTGTTTAAACCAACTACAGGTGTCTCTCCTATTAAGAATAAATTTAATACGCCAAAGCTTCAAACGCTTAAGTCTTCCTTCAAGGCACATCATCAAAGCGACAGCTCCCTAAGCTATCCAGAGGAGACAAAGCTGCAGCACTCGCAGACAGCATCTTCACTGAAGCTATATCAACTTATGAATGACCAGAGCTCATCACTGCTGCCACTGCCCGTTTCAGCGGGACCGAAGCCTGGAGTAGACCATACTTCGTCTCCAAATTCGACTTTATCAAAATTTACAAAACTTTTTAATACCGGGTCAAACAACACTAGTAATAAAAACCCCACAAATTCGTCTCCTCAGTTATTATATCCCCAGCCACAGGCAGCACTGAAACCACCATCACCACAAGAATTTGACAACTGGGACATCAATACCAGCATTCACAGTAAGCTTTTCTTGCCTCCAACACCATACACAGTATCTCCCGGTACAGGAATGGAAGTGAGAAGTAACCACCCCGCCAATAGCTATTTTCCAGCGGTAGACGACTCATCTTTTATAAGCAGCTCTAGCAATCAGTTCAACAGCTTGCTCAATCACGCAGGATTTGCCAGAAACCATACACCCAACCCGGCAGCCTTAACTAACGCTATCCACGAAGATGAGCTAGAGTATGAAAATGAATACACTAGTCCGTATTATTCTCAGCCTCTAATATACTCACCTCACAGCGACGACAGCAATGACTCCAGTGATGATCAGCTTTTGCTTTTACCAACTTTTTCATTTGCAGGTACTGAAGACAAGCTTCGCCGTCTCTCACTATCAGGAAGCGATACTAGTGATTCTATTTTTTCATCTCCTGTCGAACAACTTTCTTTTGGACAATATGACAAGGAAAAGAGCATTCGCGAGATTCCTTATAATACTGCATTATCCACTTTAGAAGCGGCTTAGTTAACAGGGTTGAGACGTGTGCATGCATTTTTATGACTATACATTATCCTGAACGACTGAAAGAATTCTGTTTACATTCTGCAATTCTTTTTACATTTATTAATTTATAATCCTATTGTTTATTTATTTAATTTTTTTCTTCCAAATATTGTAAAATGCCACATAGAAAGATATCAGTAGACCAAAAATCATTATCGGAATTTTTGATTGTTGTTTTTCTAAGAATTGGTTTTAAAAATTGATAGACGACATACAAATATACAGGCACATATGCTTGACATCAAGAACGAGCATGGAGCATTGCTTTAATAACTAAACAATGGCTTGACCAGCTCTCAAAAAAGAGAGTTTAAAAACAACAACGTAATTCGCTGACTTTGCGACAGTACCTTATCTGATTAAATGGGTGTTGCGATATAGCTAGACTGAACCAAAGCACAGTATGTCTAGCTACTATCATTAAAGGCAGACTAGCCAACCCTCTTATCTGTTCGTATCATTGCTGCTGGTTTTGCAAACTCTTTTAGTTGATGCCAAAAAAGAGGCAAAATCTAGGGGTTCAATGGCTTAACAAGTCTGTCAACAGCACTGGAATTGTCTCATAAACTTTTGTTATAAGGTTATGATAGACTAGAATAGCCTTGGGCGGAAATGAATCTGGCATTGCTTGAGGAGATATCCTTAATGCCAATTGTTACTGCCAGTATGGAGAGGCTTGTTTGTTTACCTTATTCTGACAAAATAAGCAGTAGAATCAATGGACTAAATCAGTTGAAAAATTCAGATTCAAAAGAGCTATAGCCCACAGCAGAACAAACTGGACTTTAATTTCTTATTCTCAATGCTAGCTTTGCTACCCTTCTTTTTATTTCGATATCTTTCTTCCTCACTTTTCTACCATGTTAAATACAGTATTAGTTTTGAAGCTGTTATTGTTGATGAATGAGACGTATGAATTTTACTTAGCTGTTTCACGCTTGTTAGATTAATTATTAAATACTTGCAAGTTTTACACAAATAGTCTAAATTTACAAAGACAAATACCTGCCAGTCATTGCAATAATAACTGCTTTGCAAGTGATACACTTGACATTGTAACGTCTGATTGAAAAGTACCTATAATGCATATTCAGACCGTGCTAAATGAATAATATGTTCACATCAGCAATTCTATACGGCAAATAGCTAAACTTCACAAATACCTAGCAGATGTGTACCAAAACGATTACTGAGATCTGGTCTGTTATTAAAAAAAAAAAAAAACAGACTGCTCACGAGCATTAGGCTCTGACAAAAAGTTCTAATACAAAGACATAACGTCAAAATTTATTGGAAAGTCGGCGGAAAATGTCAACTAATAATCGAGAAAATATCAATTATCTCTAGAGATTTCAGTTTAGTATTGTTGGGCTAGCGAATAATAAAACAGAGACTAGGAACCCAAGTTTGTTGTGTGTTTAGTTAAATATTAGAAGTAATAAATGTTGATACAGGGCCAAAACAAATAAGTGGCTGGGTTTTTGAAACAGGCTATAATTATTCCACCAAAACTTTAAAGTTAGAATACGACACAAGTTTTATGTATTAATATTAAAGCAAAGGTCATAATATTTATGTCTTTTTTTTCAATTTCAGCCTTTATACGTTTATTCTATAAAAAGTGATACCTAAAATTTCACATTTAACTCATGAATATAAAATTAAGATATCAAACATAATTTGTTAGATGGTTTTAAGAATTAATAGAAACTCCCATCTACCTACTTCTTAATATAGTAAGCATTGACATGCTCGTATTTCATCCAACGAGTCTTATTGTCAATGTCATTAATGGGTATGTTTCCCCCCTCAGTTGCAAGATCTATAACTTGACTCTCAGAAACATACTTATTCGACTCCTCCAAAAGTTTCTGGATCTTGGCAGATTCCTGTTTGGAATGATATTGCAACTCAACTGGGTTTTTCCTGATGTTGAAAAGACCCCAGGTTTCATTTCCAATTGGTTTGCAGGTGGATGTGATTTTCCAATCGCTTTTGCAAAGAGCATCACCTCCAAAGAGGCTCCAACCAACAGTGTAGTAGTGTTCATGAGCTTGTTCACTAGAGTTGGGAGTTTTAAAAGTTTTTACCTAGGTATTGCTGCAAATTGGATGCACATACTTTCCTCGGAAGTTCTTAGAATCAGGCCAAGGGATTCATGCAAGTTCAAGAGGAGTAATTATCAAATCCATGAGTTTAATAAATATGTGTTCGATTACTCCCTTCAATTATTAGGCAATTTTGGGACGAGATAAAAGATAGCGTATATGAATGCCGCTCTCAAAAGTAAACCTAGATGAGGACTTTTCAACAAGCTTGAACATTTCGCCAACACCGGAATGATGATTATCTACGCCACTGATGATCATTGATATGGTAGAAAAACAGGGCAAAGCAGCATAGAACTGGTTGAATTGTACACCACCATCGAATACAAGCTTATGACAAATGAGGGTATTAGTTTAATCTCCAGAAGAGGCTAAGTAGAAGAGCCCCATGTCAATCAAACCCATGATATTCAAATTGCCATCTATATACATTTCCTATTTAAAAAATGAAATTTACATAGATAAATCACATCTGTTTCCAAGCTCAACAAAGTCTTTGGAAAGCTTTTATTTACAGAGATTAGCTGCATAAATACATAGGCCCTCGTTAGGTAACTTTTGTTGACATAGTCTTCATTCTGCGTCGCGACTTAAACTGGCACATACGCTTTTCATTTTCCTTTCGTAATAAATTTTTATCGTACTTCAAACATTATCAACATACTCACATTAAAAGATATGAAAGAAAAGAATACAGTCTCTAACTTAGAAGTTACACTGATACTCTTTCTTTTTGTTTCGCTTAAAAATTTTCAGATTGCTACGCGCTGCAAGTTTTGGCTCATGCTCTAGAAAACAATCCACTGATCTATGTAGTAAAGTCTAAGTCCTGAACCACTTCTCAAACAACCAAATTTAAGTTTTGTGGCTCTTCTTCTCCAGCCATACACGCAAAAAGAGAACAACTGAGGCGATATGGTTGTGGTTTTTAAAATGGCGTCAGTAGAACCCTTTCAAAAGACTAGAATAAATTGGTTGCTTAGCCTTTCTTCAACTTTCTAGTTTGCAAAAAAAAAAAAATAAAGATTGCACAAATCAGGCTCAGAAACCCGTCATTTTTGATTTTTGCATGCTTAAAGTTTAAAATGAATCTTGACGTGATTTATGCTTGAAATTTTTCATGTGGCTTGCATACTTTATGATACTGGTTGTACACATACACCAACCGAAGGGTGAGTTCAGCCTAAATTAGCCACGCATCCGAGTTTGCTCGATAGCTACCAACGCACCCGAGATTACTCGATAGCTGCCAACAAGGCTTAAAAAATATATATATGATTTTTTCTTGAATGAATAAAGTTCTGTCAATGAATGGTGTTACCAACCTCTAAAACCATACCGGGGATCAATCCTTTTTGCTTTTGTTTCTAAAGACCAAAAAAGCTCCTGCATCACACGTTCACCTACAAGTCTTTTAAAGATAAGAATCATTAGTTCTCTCATCTGCAAGGATTTACCTAATATTTCGAGACAACAAGCTTGAATACAGCAATTGAAATAAAAAAATAATGAGTTGTTTCTGAGTCTTTTTCAATTCATGTATTTTAAATCTTAAGCCCATATGTGCATAATAAAATATTACTGTGAGGACAAGAAGAAGTTTAAACAGGATATTTAACAAACTTTTTAGTTACCCGTATATTTACTTGATCTCGGTATGATAAGAAGCGTGGTCAGCTAACGGTAGGATATGACAAAGTGCAGTATCTAGGGACGTTAGTTTACTCTCTACAATCTAGACTGCTACAATTGTGTGGGGGTTAAAAGTATATACAACAGGTGGCTAACTAAGTTACTGAGAATTCCTATACATATTGATCTACACTTTGATCACCTAATGAACCGCTTACATATAAACTACTTGCTAGTAGCAATACAATATTTTGGGTTTATCTACTATTTTGTTATCTGATTCTCAATTTCTCAACTCCTTGACGTGATTTCACTGATTTTTTGAATTATTTCCCTGTAATTATTTTCAAATAACCTTTTGCTCTTGAATAATCCGTTAAATTAAATCACTAATAAAAGCTAAACATACTTTGAAAATTAATTGGATACGTTCTAAAATTTGTTATATGGTTAAAACTGTTAATGGCCACTGACAAACTAAAAATAATTTCAGTAAACAAGATTGCACAAAAATGGATATAGCCATAACCTTGGAAATGGACATATGAAACTAGCAAAACACAAAAAAGGAGTTAATCTATTTCTACTCAAATATTTTAAAAACTATTGTTATATCCGTTATGAACCCTGACTGTCATAAGCAGACTATTTAATTTAATATATATGATTTTGATTGGTGGTTAGAAAAACTACTCAATTCAACTGTAGAATATTATTCAATACATAGGTATTTCTTTTGACCGAATTCAGCTAAAAAATGAAAATTATTTTTTAATCACCTCTTGAGTGAATGATATTTCAGTTTAATGGTTCAAATTTTAACATGGGTGAGCTCCTATCTAAGTTTATAAGCCACATTCAAAGGGTTTGAGCCGACATTATTTTGTAACAAGGGACGTTTACGCTAAAATGAAAACAGCATGATATAAACCGATATATAATCTAATGAGAACACTACCGAGGACTACCAACACACGACACCAGGTATCATAAGTTAATTGTGAACAGAAAGCCTAGTGAGGGGTTTTTAATCATACGTTTAACGAGTTGATAAAAGAATTCCCAAAAGTACGTCATGGATATTATTTAACAATTGGTAACAAATTTTGTCAGCTTAAGCAGTTAGAATCCTCGGCCACTGATTCTAGGAAACAGAAATAAAGGTATGAACAGATAAATTAATAGAATAAAAATAAGTTTTCTCAATGGTTAGATTATGTGAATCTTCCAGACTTGATGGATAGAGTATAAGATAGATGATACAAACATTAATGACTCTATGGAGACTCCTCTGTTAGCCTCGAATATAACCTGAAGGTTAAAAATCATGATTCATTGTCAATACAAGCCACTTTTATGTTGCTTTCAACGCATCAACGTTTTTAAACAATTGAAAAAAATATGGAGAATCATCACTGCGTTGTTAAAATATTTTTTCTTTCTTACAAAGAGCAAGCCTCAATTTTATTGACGCCAAGAATTTCAAGGTTTGAAAAGAATTGGACGGGAGCCCACATTTACCAAATAATAAACTTATTGATATTGAAACAGTTGTGCCACAGGTGGTAAACAAAAGATTATTCACCACTGTCATTTGCATAACTTACAATGGAATACATAATGAAACAGTACCCAAGCCCTGAAACTGGATATCCAACTGGTAAATTGCCACATGGTTTGTGTTTTTACATGAATTATTGGCTCGGTTATCATCCCAGAGATAGTAGTACGGGATGAAAAGAAATGATTGAAAAATGATTGCGAAGTTTAATAAAATCCTTTTTGAAGACATTTAAAAAATATAAGTATACTTCTTTTGTTACCCAAATATCACCTACTGGTTTTCCAGGTTTATCTTCTTTCATATTTCCAGCAAGAAAAAATTAACAAACATTGTCAAGATAAGTGTCTGGTTATTGTTAATACCTTTGGAATCAAATAAAAAAGACCAATTTTTATTCAATTATATTGGAAAGACTAAAGGTTAATCTTTAAATTTGTTTAAAAAAAGAGAGAAAGCGAATAACTGGCAAATGATACGATATGGCAGAGGGTGGCTAATTTGTTTACGATTTAATCATTTATGTCTCTACACATAAATGCATATATATAGGATATACTGAAATTTCACCCTGCCGTAGATCAAACCAAATTTCTTTTCTATATCCAGGCTCGATTACTTTTTATTGTTGCAAGCTTATGTAACACTATCTTTGTTTTATATCATATCACGTGATTTATAACATATGCCGGATTCTAATGATAAACCAAATCAAAATCCACTAAAAGCTGTAGTATTATCTCAAGGTGATAATGTTTTGTGTTTGGATATAACATTGTGACATGAGAGCTATCCTGATTACAATCATATCTCCAGGTTTTTCCAAGCTTTCAAGCTTGGTTGGTAGGAGTATTAGAAGTTGTCTAAGTGAGCAGTTTGACTGGTAGACGTTAACTTTATAGTTAATATGGAGACAAGAATGACAAGACAAGTTAAGGTTTTTAAATCAAAACTTAAACTCCCAAGTCGAGCTTTGCAACCATAGAATTTGCACTTTTTTATTTTGTAGTTACTTTTATTGTTATTTTCTTAGTCTTTTTCAAGAGGGTGATTTACTTCCCTTTCTGTATATCTAACTGTACCAATTCTCTGATTTTGTGATGAAATGATGACATTTCAAGTTTCTTAATTACGTATATTGAAAAACATGATGGTCAATGGCCTCAGCACTTTTTTATCATTTATCACTGGAAGTAGGCTCAAATTTAGGCTGGTGTTCATAAAACCTATCAAAAGGCTAAGCACATTGAGCTTTTTTTTTTTTTTTTTTTTTGCATTTCCGTTCTTCTGCAATACAAAGATTATTTTCAGCCACAATTTTATGCTTTCATCATAATTCATGATGCAGAGGGGGCGTTTATTCTCTCAAATGTAGAGTCTAATCAACGGATGGCTTATCCCAAAAGTGCTTTGCCAAAAAAAACATGGGCATGTTTAGCATCTTCAAGCAGAAACCAAGATCGGTTATTCTTTCTACGTTATACCCTGTGTTATCAAACCATGACTCGATATAAATAGGCCCAGATATTTCTACAATTAAATAAAAGAAGAATTAAACCAATTATCATTTCAATCTACATCTTCTATCCTTCTTTCGAATTGCACAACATCTAGTTTATCAAATAGATCCATAAAGATGGTTAATGAAAAGACTTTAGCTGAAAAGTCCATCAACTTTCAGTCACACCCAGTTTCTGACAGCGATTCAGATAATGAAAAATATAACACAAACGGATATATCCCTGCTGCCGATTCCAAGTTAGTCACTAGAAGCGGTAACGTTATTACTGCTGATGGTACAGTTGTGGTGAATACCGATGATTCGGATCTTGAGGGTGGTCTGACAGATAATGTATTCTTGGACCCAGAGATTGCAGAATACTACAGAGAAGTTTATGAAAACGCCAAGTATGAGAGTCGGCATCTCTTTGACCCCCACTTTACTTGGGACCCAAAGGAAGAACGAAAGCTCGTTTGGAAGCTCGAATGGCATGTCTCTCTCTGGGCTTGTATCATGTTCGTGGGTCTGCAGCTGGATCGTGGCAATATTTCTCAAGCTTTGTCTGATAATATGCTACAAGACCTGAACATGACTACCAACAACTATAACTTGGGCCAAACCATGTTCTATATTTCTTTCTTATGTGCTGAACTTCCATCGCAACTGATTTCCAAAAAGGTTGGTCCCGATCGCTGGGTTCCTATGCAGATGGTTCTCTGGTCTATTGTTGCAATTGCTCAATGTAAGATTAATGGTATGGGTTCTTTCGTCGCCACCCGCGTTCTTCTTGGTATTTAGAAGGTGGTTTTATTCCTGATGTTATTCTATGGTTGTCTTACTTTTACACTAGTAAGGAGTTGCCAATTAGACTGAGTTTCTTCTGGACGGCATATAGTATCACTCAAATTGTCTCTTCTTTACTCGCTTTTGCTATTCTTCGTCTCAGAGGCCACCATGGCTGGGAAGGCTGGAGATATCTGTTTTTGATTGAAGGCGCTTTCACCCTGGGCATTGGTATTGCTTCGTTTTTCCTCATGCCTGCCTCTCCTGTTCAGACTAAAACATGGTTCAGACCCAAGGGCTGGTTCACTGACCGTGAAGAAAAGATTGTTGTCAATAAAGTACTTAGAGATGACCCTTCTAAGGGAGATATGCACAATAGACAAGCTATTACACCAAAATTGCTTTGGTACTCAATTTGTGACTATGATCTCTGGCCTCTGTACATTGTTGGTCTTGTTGCTTACATTCCAAACACCACTCCTTCAACTTATCTCACACTAACGCTCAGAGGTCTTGGTTTCAGTCCCTTCAACACTAATCTTCTCACTATTCCTTCAAATGTTATACATATCATTCTTTTGCTTCTGATTACCTGGGCAAGTGAATATTTTAATGAGCGAGCTCTTATCAGTTGCTTACAACCACTTTGGATGATTCCTTGTCTTGGTGTTCTCAGATGGTGGAAGGGATCTCTGGAAAACATTTGGGGTACTTACGCTGTGTTGGTTCTCCTTCTTTCAGCTCCTTACATTCATGCTATTCTTGTTTCCTGGTGCTCTAGAAACTCTAACACCGTGCGCAGTCGGACCACCTCTGCTGCTCTTTACAACATGTTTGTGCAAGCAGGTGCCATCATAGCATCCAACATCTACCGAAAGGATGATCTACCCAAGTACCATAGAGGCAACATGCAACTGTTTGCCATTGCTTGGGGTTCGCTTGGTGCTATTCTTCTGACTAAGGTCTATTACATCTGGCGCAACAAGTCACGTGGAAAGATCTGGGATGCTATGACAGTTGAAGAGCAAAACCATTACAGAGCCACTACTACCGATAAAGGTAACAAGAGGCTTGATTTTAGATTTGCTCATTGAAAAGCTTGAAGTTGTTAAGAAAAGTCTCTTTTTGTTATTGTTTTTAGTTATATACAATTAAATAAAGTTGTTAATTGCATGCCAGATAGTACCTTACTTTCAAAGAAAAAACTACTTTAGTAGACTGCAAGGCTGAAATAATTAAAGCAGGTAAAATAAGTTGGGGATTGTCTAAATCTTGAATATTAGACTTGAATTTGTTTATGTAAGACTAATCAATAACAAATGAAGGGAAAAAGAAAAGTGAAATCTGTTTTTAATCTTGCTTACTTTTCTACATACTAAATAGTACGGATTATAATTACAATCACCCAATTCCTCTCTATTTCAAACACCGAGCGTCGTAAAAGAGTAAGATCCGAGTTGCTTAACACCTCCCTTGTATAGACCCGTGCCAAGTTTTATATAACTCTAGCTTTATAAAGATAAATTTATAGTAGACATAATATAAACCATATTAGTATCCCAACATCTAGCATTCGCATATGAAAAAAATTAAGATAAACAAAACAGGCAGTTTTGGGACACAAATATTGACGAATCTGTTCAAGTAGTTCTTTCAAGACTATTCGGACTTTATATTTGATAATACCGAATTCTTCATGGATAACTTATTAGGCGTTTTTGATTGAATTACGAGTTTTTTTTTTTTTTCAAATTTCTCCATTAATGAATTCATAGGTTAAATGCTCAACTTACTAAATATTACACTTAACAAAGACATATGGAAAATACCTGATTTGTATTCGATAAATAAATAGCCATGATATTTGCAAAGTTGAAACTGCTTACCAAAAACTATAACGAGGCACGGTACTCATGAATGATGTCAGTGGATTAGTGTACTTCCATACAGATCCCTTTGGGTGTTGGGGTAGTATTGGTGGGATTTTTCCGGTATTTCACAGTTTGATTACTCATCTCGTAAAACAACATGGAAAGTGCCTTTCAGCTTTTGTTCAGCTTTGTTAGATTTCTTGTTGTGGTCGTACTTTGACTGCCTCTATGTTGGACGCTTGCTCCAATATTTAACATCTTCAATATCATTCATTTGTATGGTTCTGACAAAAAGCTTTTGAAAGCCATCCTCTGCTGGCTTGCTGCTGTTTACGAGATTTCACCCTGGAGTGCTTGGACACGCAGCTCAACTAGGTAGAATGGCAAATTGGTCACAGATTTCTTCTATTTTTATGTTCACCGACAGGATTTTAATATCACGCTGCATTGCCTTAGCTGGTGCAGCTCTGAATGATCATAATATCTTACCTAACCACGTGTTCTGAACCTTTTAACAACTGTAAGTTATATCGTTTATAGGTCGAGACTGCCACCAAAAGATCAACTCATTTGATATATATAACTTCGATTGGTATTTAGAAAAACTACTCAATTTAACCGTTGAATATTTTTCAATATTAATATGTATTTCTTTGGACAGCATTCAGCTAAGAACAATATGGAACGAAAGAACTTAATCACCTCATCACTCAATATTATTGAAGTTTGACGCTTTAAATTTTAGCATAGGCGGGCTCGTGTGTAAATTTGCAAGCCACATCTAAAACCTTAGAACTGAGGCACTTTTATAACGGAGCTGGATTCATAAGCATAGTACCATGGCGTCTTAATAGATTTCCTGAATTTATTCAAGTGATTCATTAGGATTCTACTTTAGCATGTCATGTTATATTCGAGGTTGATTGTAGAGCTCCTATAGAAGTATTAGTATACCACTCATTTATATTGTCTTCTATCCACCAAGATCCAGACGTTGTCAAAGGTGGTAGTGTAAATGGTAGACATTAACTTTATAGCTAATATGGAGACAAGAATGACAAGAAAAGTTAAGATTTTTAAGACAAAACTTAAACTCCCAAGCCGAGCTTCGCAACAATAGAATTTCCACTTTTATTTTATTGATTTTTTATTATTAATTTCTTGGTCTCTTCAAGAGGGTGATTTACTTCCCTTTCTGTATATCTAACTGTACTAATTCTCTGATTTTGTGATGAAATGATGACATCTTAAACTTCTTAATTACGCACACTGAAAAACATAATGGTCAATGGCCTCTCAGTGTTTTGTAATTTATTATTGGGCTTAGACTGAAATTTATGCTACTGTTCATAAAATCCATCGAGGGGCTAAACACCTTGAAATTCTTTTTGCATTTCCGTTCTTCAGCAATACAAAGATTATTTTCAGCCACAATTTTATGCTTTCATCATAATTCATAATGTGGAGGGGGCGTTTATTTCCCACAATAGTAGAATGTGATCAACCGATGGCTAATTGCAAAAGCGCTTTGCCAAAAATATGGGCAATTTTAGAATCTCCGAGCAGACACCAAGATAGTTTGTTATTTCCGGGCTATAACCTCAGTTATAAAAACATGATTTAGCATAAATAGTCCCATGGTTTTCTGCAACTGAGTGAAGAAAAGGATCAAAAACGACTATCATTTCAATCTATATATTCTATCCTTCTTTCGAATTGCACAACATCTAGTTTATCAAATAGATCCATAAAGATGGTTAATGAAAAGACTTTAGCTGAAAAGTCCATCAACTTTCAGTCACACCCAGTTTCTGACAGCGATTCAGATAATGAAAAATATAACACAAACGGATATATCCCTGCTGCCGATTCCAAGTTAGTCACTAGAAGCGGTAACGTTATTACTGCTGATGGTACAGTTGTGGTGAATACCGATGATTCGGATCTTGAGGGTGGTCTGACAGATAATGTATTCTTGGACCCAGAGATTGCAGAATACTACAGAGAAGTTTATGAAAACGCCAAGTATGAGAGTCGGCATCTCTTTGACCCCCACTTTACTTGGGACCCAAAGGAAGAACGAAAGCTCGTTTGGAAGCTCGAATGGCATGTCTCTCTCTGGGCTTGTATCATGTTCGTGGGTCTGCAGCTGGATCGTGGCAATATTTCTCAAGCTTTGTCTGATAATATGCTACAAGACCTGAACATGACTACCAACAACTATAACTTGGGTCAAACTATGTTCTATATTGCTTTCCTGTGTTCCGAACTTCCTTCACAGCTGGTTTCTAAAAAGATTGGTCCCGATCGCTGGATTCCCATGCAAATTACCCTCTGGTCTATTGTTGCAATTGCTCAATGTAAGATTAATGGTATGGGTTCTTTCGTCGCCACCCGCGTTCTTCTTGGTATTTTAGAAGGTGGTTTTATTCCTGATGTTATTCTATGGTTGTCTTACTTTTACACGAGTAAGGAGTTGCCAATTAGACTGAGTTTCTTCTGGACGGCATATAGTATCACTCAAATTGTCTCTTCTTTACTTGCTTTTGCCATTCTTCGTCTCAGAGGCCATCATGGCTGGGAAGGCTGGAGATATCTGTTTTTGATTGAAGGTGCTTTCACCCTGGGCATTGGTATTGCTTCGTTTTTCCTCATGCCTGCCTCTCCTGTTCAGACTAAAACATGGTTCAGACCCAAGGGCTGGTTCACTGACCGTGAAGAAAAGATTGTTGTCAATAAAGTACTTAGAGATGACCCTTCTAAGGGAGATATGCACAATAGACAAGCTATTACACCAAAATTGCTTTGGTACTCAATTTGTGACTATGATCTCTGGCCTCTGTACATTGTTGGTCTTGTTGCTTACATTCCAAACACCACTCCTTCAACTTATCTCACACTAACGCTCAGAGGTCTTGGTTTCAGTCCCTTCAACACTAATCTTCTCACTATTCCTTCAAATGTTATACATATCATTCTTTTGCTTCTGATTACCTGGGCAAGTGAATATTTTAATGAGCGAGCTCTTATCAGTTGCTTACAACCACTTTGGATGATTCCTTGTCTTGGTGTTCTCAGATGGTGGAAGGGATCTCTGGAAAACATTTGGGGTACTTACGCTGTGTTGGTTCTCCTTCTTTCAGCTCCTTACATTCATGCTATTCTTGTTTCCTGGTGCTCTAGAAACTCTAACACCGTGCGCAGTCGGACCACCTCTGCTGCTCTTTACAACATGTTTGTGCAAGCAGGTGCCATCATAGCATCCAACATCTACCGAAAGGATGATCTACCCAAGTACCATAGAGGCAACATGCAACTGTTTGCCATTGCTTGGGGTTCGCTTGGTGCTATTCTTCTGACTAAGGTCTATTACATCTGGCGCAACAAGTCACGTGGAAAGATCTGGGATGCTATGACAGTTGAAGAGCAAAACCATTACAGAGCCACTACTACCGATAAAGGTAACAAGAGGCTTGATTTTAGATTTTTTCATTGAAAAGCTTGACGGGGTTGTTAAAGAAATCCTGTTTTTGTTATTGTTTTTAGTTACATATAAATCAAATATAGTTGTTAATTGTATATCAGATAGCATCTTACTTCAAAAAGAACTCCACTTTAGTAGAGACTGTAAGGCTGAAATAATTAAAGTAGGAAAAATAATTCGGGGCTTGTCTAAATTTTGAGCATTTTACTTAAACTTGTATATGTAAGATCAATAAATAACAAATGATGAAAAAAGAAAAGTGAAATCTGTCTGGTTATGAAATCTGTTTTTGATTCTTTCTAAATGTAGTAAACAATATGGGTTTTACAATCACAGAATTCTTCTGTATTCTGAGCATAGAGCGTCGTATGAGAGAGAAATCCGAGTTACTTAACCTCTCTCTCGTATTGCTCCATGCCAACTTTTATATAGTTCTATTTTTATGAAGACAAATTTGCAGCAGTGATGCTATAAATCAAATTCCTATCCCAGCATCTGGTAATTGCATATTAAAAAGTTAGTATATGAAAAAAGACAGTTCTAAAACACATATATTGACGGGATTATTCTAGTGGTTCTTTTAAAATTACATGAATTCGATATTTGATAGTACCAAATTCTTCACGGATAACTCAGTAGGTGTTCTTAATTGAAGTACGGGGGTTTTACATCTAAGTATCTCCATTAATAAATTCATGTTAAATGAATAAATTACCAAACATTACACTTAAAAAAGATATAATGGAAATAATCGGTATTTCTTTGACAGAGAGATAGCCATGACCTATGCGAACCTGAAATATCTTAGCACAAATGTGATAATGCACGCTCCTCATTAATGATTTTCGTGAATCAGGGTAGTTTCCTCCACATGACTTCCTTTGGGTGATGGAGTAGTATTTGTGCAGTTCGCCTGGTATTCATGATCTGATTGCTATTCACTGCTTGAAGCAACATGCAAAGTGTTTTTCAGCTTAAACTAAGCTTTGCGAGATTTCTTGTTGCCACAATACTGGATGTTTGCTTCAATATTTATCATTATCAATACCACTCATTTTCTTGATGCTCCTAAAATATTGCCTAACCAAACACTCTGAATTCTTTAACAACTGTAAGTTATATCGTTTGAGGATCATAACTGTCACAAGAATATCAATTCATTTGATATATATAATTTTTCTTGGTGTTTAATAAAACTACTCAATTCAACTGTAGAATATCATTCAATATTTATAGGTATTTCTTCGGACAGCATTCAGGTAAAAAATAAAATGAAATAAAAGAGTTTAATCACCTCATAAGTTAATAATATTCCAGTTTGACAGTTTAATTTTTAACCTAGGTGGGCCCCTGTTTAAGTTTGCAAGCCACATCTAAAACCTTTGAATTGAAAATTTTTGTAACGGAGCTGGATTCATAAGCCCAATTACCATTGTCTCTTAATAGATTTTTTGATTCTATTCAAGTAATCTTTTACAGTATCATTTCATACCTGGGTATTCTTTTGCATAATTAGGATTTTACTTCAACATATTATATTGCATTCAAAGCTAACTCTCATAAAAGTATTAGGATACGCCTCATCTATCTTATTCTATCCATCAAGTCTGAAGGATTCATATCACCTAACCCTTTGAAGAATATTTAACTTTATTTTATTATGTTATCTGTCTAGATATCTATTTTCTATTTTCGTTTCCTATCATCAGGAGGCGAGGCACCTAACCGCCTAAGTTGATTATGTGTATGCCCCTGTCCCAATTATTAAATGTTATTCATGAAATACTTCTAAGGATTTTTCAAACCACTCACTCATTAAGCAAATTATTATAAAAATTCCTACTAAAAATTCTGTCTATAACTAACTTATGATACTTGGTGTTGTGTGTTGGTAGTATTCAATAGTCTTCTTACTAGATTAGATATATGATCATATCCAATCAACTTTTTTCTAATTTAAAGGTCCTTAGTTACACTCTTTCCTTGAAGATAAAAAAAATCACGATTCATTGCCAATACAAGCCACTTTTATGTCACCTTCAATGCGTAAAAATTTTTAGACATTGTAAAAAAATATGGGAAATCACCACATAGCCGTTTCAAATTATTTTTTTCTCTTCTTTGTTATAAATGGCAAGCCTCAATTTTTGCCTTCATGAATTCCAAGATTTGAAAATAAATAAATGGGAGCCCTTCTATATGAAATACCAAACCCGTCAGTGTCGAAAACCAGTCCCCTCAGGTGGTTAATCAGAAGATTATTAACCACTGCCATTTACATGACTTGGAATGAAATACATAATGAAATAGTATCTAAGCCCTGGAAATGGATGACCAACTGATCACTTGCCACACGCTCTTTTTTCATGTATATATAAATTTTAGTTCATTATCACGTCAAATATATTTGTACGAGATAAAAAGAGATGATTTAAGAATGGTTGCTCAATTTAATACAATCATTTTTGAAGAATTTTAAGAAATCCAAGTATATTATATCATCTACTGATTCTTCAGATCCATCTTCTTTTATAATACCAGTTAAAAAATTCAACAAATGTTTTCAGAACACATATCTGGTTTTTGTTAGTATATTTGGTCTTCAGTAAGAAAACAATAGTAACGGTTTATTCTAGTTTATTGAAAAAAACTTAGGATTATAAAAGACGTAACAGTCTTTACTCTAAAAAGTTTGGTTGAAAAGAGAGAGAAAGCGGATGTCTGGCAGATGCGACAAGATGGCAAAGGGTGGCTAACCTGTCTACAATTTAAACATTTGAATCCATATACATAGATATATATGGAGTCTACCGGAATCCCACATTGCCGTAGACCAAACCGAGTTTCTTTTCTGTATCTAGGCTTGATTACGTTCCATTGTTGCAACTATCTTGAACCTTATTTTTCGGATCTCACTTTCCGTAATTTTTGATCCATTTCGGAGTCCAATGATAAACCAAGTCAAAATCTACTAAGAACTATAGTATTGCCTCAAGGTCGTAACGTCTATTTGAATATGCTGTTTTAAACTAAAGCCTATTATGATTAACACAATACCTTCAGATTTTCTTTAAGATTTTAAGCTGGGTTGTTTGAATGTTGAGACATTGTCGAGGTTAGCAGTTTAAATGGCAGACATTAACTTTATGGTTAATATGGAGACAAGAATGACAAGAAAAGTTAAGATTTTTAAGACAAAACTTAAACTCCCAAGCCGAGCTTTACAACCAGAGAATTTCCTTTTTCATTTTATTTAAATTTTAATTTTATTATTTTGGTTCTTTCCAAAAGGGTGATTTAATTTCATTTCTGTATACACAACTGTACCCTGTTTACAGGCAATTCTCTGATTTTGTAATAAAATGATGACATCTCAAGTTTCTTATTTACAAGAAATGACAAACATGTAAGTTAATGGTCTCTATCAGCATTTTTCTTACTGATTCAACGAAGGCTCAAAATTAGCCTGCTATTCATGGAGTCCACCAAATGGCTAAGCATCCTGAGCTTTTTTTATTTTTTTTATTTTTATATTTCTGTTTTTCTGCAAAACAAACATCATTTTCAGCCACAATTTTATGCTTTCATCATAATTCATGATACAGAGAGAACATTTGTTTCTCAAAAGCGTAGAATCAAATCAATGGATGGCTCATTTCCAAGATGCTTTGCCAATATGTTTAGGCGTGCTTAGCATTTCCAAGCTTTCCAAGAAGAAGCCAAGATTAAATATTCCTTCTATCTGGTTTATAACTCAGCTATCAAGTCATGATTGAATATAAATAGACCCATATGTTTCTACAATTGAATCAAAAAAAAATTAAAAACAATTATCATTCTAATCTACATCTTCTATCCTTCTTTTGAATTGCACAACATCTAGTTTATCAGATAGATTCATAAAGATGGTAAACGAAAAAGCTTTAACAGAAAAGACTGTCAATGTCCAGTCTCACCCAGTTTCTGACAGCGATTCAGATAACGAGAGATATAACACAAACGGATATGTCCCTGCCGCCGATTCCAAGTTAGTCACTAAGAGTGGCAACGTTATTACTGCTGATGGCACAGTTGTGGTGAACACCGATGATTCGGATCTTGAGGGTGGTCTGAATGACAATATATTTTTGGACCCAGAGATTGCAGAATACTACAGAGAAGTTTATGAAAACGCCAAGTATGAGAGTCGGCATCTTTTTGACCCCCACTTTACTTGGGAACCACAGGAAGAACGAAAGCTTGTTTGGAAGCTTGAATGGCATGTCGCTCTCTGGGCTTGTATCATGTTCATGGGTCTGCAGCTGGACCGTGGCAATATTTCTCAAGCTTTGTCTGATAATATGCTGCAAGACCTGAACATGACTACCAACAACTATAACCTAGGTCAAACCATGTTCTATATTGCTTTCCTATGTGCTGAACTTCCTTCACAGTTGGTTTCTAAAAAGATTGGTCCCGATCGCTGGATTCCTATGCAAATTACCCTCTGGTCGATTGTTGCAATTTGCCAATGTAAGATTAATGGTATGGGTTCTTTCGTCGCCACCCGTGTTCTGCTTGGTGTCTTGGAGGGTGGTTTCATTCCTGATGTTGTTCTATGGCTGTCCTACTTTTACACTAGTAAGGAGTTGCCAATCAGATTGAGTTTCTTCTGGACAGCTCTTAGTATCACTCAAATTGCCGCCTCTTTACTTGCTTTTGCCATTCTTCGTCTCAGAGGCCATCATGGCTGGGGTGGCTGGAGATATCTGTTTTTGATTGAAGGTGCTTTCACCTTGTGCATTGGTATTGCTTCGTTTTTCCTCATGCCTGCCTCTCCTGTTCAGACTAAAACATGGTTCAGACCCAAGGGCTGGTTCACTGACCGTGAAGAAAAGATTGTTGTCAATAAAGTACTTAGAGATGACCCTTCTAAGGGAGATATGCACAATAGACAAGCTATTACACCAAAATTGCTTTGGTACTCAATTTGTGACTATGATCTCTGGCCTCTGTACTTTATCGGTCTTGTTGCTTACATTCCAAACTCCACTCCTTCATCTTATCTCACACTAACACTCAGAGGTCTTGGTTTCAGTTCCTTCAACACTAATCTTCTCACTATTCCTGCCAACGTGATACATATCTTCCTTTTGCTTCTGATTACCTGGGCCAGTGAATATTTTAATGAGCGAGCTCTTATCAGCTCCTTGCAACCACTTTGGATCATACCTTGCCTTGGTGTTCTCAGATGGTGGAAGGGATCTCTGGAGAACATTTGGGGTACTTACGCTGTGTTGGTTATTCTTCTCTCAGCTCCCTACATTCATGCTATTCTTGTTTCCTGGTGCTCTAGAAACTCTAACACCGTGCGCAGTCGGACCACCTCTGCTGCTCTTTACAACATGTTTGTACAAGCCGGCTCTATCATTTCATCCAACATTTATAGAAAGGACGATTTGCCCAAGTACCATAGAGGTAATATGCAACTGTTTGCCATTGCTTGGACCTCCCTTGGTGTTATTCTTCTGACTAAAGTCTACTACGTCTGGCGCAACAAGTCACGCGCAAAGATCTGGGATGCTATGACTGTTGAGGAGCAAAACCATTACAGAGCCACTACTACCGATAAAGGTAATAAGAGACTTGATTTTAGATTTGCCCATTAAAATCCTCAAAGAAGTTGTGAACAAAATTCTGTTTTTGTTATTGTTTTTAGTTATATATAAATTAAATAAAGTTGTGAATTATATCCCAGATAATACCTTTAGTTTTCAAACGAAAAATGGTAGCAGTAATTACATAAATCATATCATTATTCCAACATCTAGATAGATAATCAGTTTATTGTCCTTACATCAAATAGTTACAAACAAAATTATAAAACAAAACGATATACAAAGAAGACATGAGATTTCAAAACATTAATCGCTAGTTTCTTTAGAGGTGTTGTTGCAATCTAACGAAACGAGTTATAAGAACATTGCCTGCGTTCAAGCAATCTTTTGAATGTCGTCTTAAACATACTGGACTACACTTTAGGCCAAAAAAAAAAAAAAAAAAAAAAAAAAAAAAAAAAAAAAAAAAAAAAAAAAAACTGATTATTTATCTATCTATCTACACCTTAGGCCCGGTAGAGGCTTTAGTTTTGAAACGTAAAATACAAACCTAATGATATAAACCCTGGCACATATCCTAAATTTCAAAACGTTACTAAGCGATTACGTTTTCTGTGGCAAAGTTGTCGAAAGGGGCGACCTAATGTGTTATTGTTGGAGTCCCCAGTTCGACTTTCCATTGGGACAATAGTTAAATTTTTTTTTTTGGCAATTTGTCCTTTTTTTTCTCTAATTATGTGTTGCCACTCGCTCCACAACCTGATCCCTCTGCCCCACCAGTCAACCCATAGGGTAAATTTGAGCACAACAACTCAAAAAACCCACCACCGACAACATTACCGCAAACAATGAACATCCATAACAACCAAAATAAAAAAATAAAAAAAATAAAAAAAAAATAAAACAATTGTCACAACCAGCCCTTCCTTTGATTCCTTTCTAGTCCAGAACCAACCTTTAATTTCTTTATATAATCACCCACCACCTCCATCTTTTTTTCACCAATCGATAAGTTTACCACGTCCCCATTATCATGACAGAAAGAGGCCCCGATGTATGGTTAGAAGAGGTGCTTAAGAGCCAGTACCTTCCCGAGCATGACATGAAGATTCTGTGTGAAAAGGTCAAGGAGCTGCTAATGGAGGAGTCCAACATCCAGCCGGTGCAGTCACCCGTGACTGTGTGCGGCGATATTCATGGCCAGTTTCACGACCTGCTGGAGCTGTTTCGTGTTGCTGGCGGTATGCCTGATGAGGTCAATTACGTGTTTTTGGGCGACTTTGTTGATAGAGGCTACTACAGTCTTGAGACCTTTACGCTGCTCATGTGCCTGAAAGCCAAGTACCCGCACCGATTGACGCTGGTGAGAGGCAACCACGAGAGTAGGCAGATCACACAGGTGTACGGATTCTATGAGGAATGTCTCAACAAGTATGGTAGCACAACGGTGTGGAAGTACTGTTGTCAGGTGTTTGACTTCCTGACGCTTGCGGCCATCATTGACGGCAAGATTCTATGTGTGCATGGTGGCCTGAGTCCCGAGATTCGGATGCTCGATCAGATTCGCGTGCTGTCGCGGGCCCAGGAGATCCCACATGAGGGTGGCTTTTGCGATTTAGTCTGGAGTGATCCCGACGACGTTGAAAACTGGGCCGTGTCCCCGCGTGGCGCTGGCTGGATCTTTGGTTCAAAGGTGGCGCGTGAGTTCAACCATCTCAACGGCCTTTCCCTCATTGCGCGGGCGCACCAGCTGGTCATGGAGGGCTTCAAGTATCATTTCAAAGACAAGGATGTTGTTACTGTGTGGTCGGCGCCAAACTACTGCTACCGATGCGGTAATGTTGCTAGTGTCATGCAGATTGAAGATGACCTGTCTCCAAAGTTCTCCATCTTTAACGCCGTTGACACTGACACTGAGCAAATCAATGCAAAGCCCAAGAGAAGTGATTACTTCTTGTAAAAAAAATGAAATTAAAAAAAAAAAAAAAAAAGGGAGAAATATACCTATATCATGTCATATGGTTCTAACGATTCGTCTTTGTTTTTGTTTTTGATTTTTTTGTTGTTTAATGATTATAAAGTCTTTAATGGGGGGTTTCTTTCTCTTATATATATATATATACACACACACATGCTATAAATTAACTATTATTCCTATTACACCTTGGAAGAAGAGGAGGGTCCAGGCGCCGGTCTCGGGGCAACGCTAGCGTTGCCGCCAGCAGGCTTACGCCGGCTGTCCCGCTCGTACATGAGCTCAGGACTCTCCTTGAGCACGCGAAACAATTCATGCCAATTTGCTTCTGCCTCCGGGTCACCCGTGCCTAAACATTTTGCTACATTGTCTGTCGACCCTGTTTTTTGGACGCTAGAAGGCGGGAGAGAGAGAGTTAGCACAAAAATAATTTTTTTTTTGAAAATTAAAAATGTTTTAAAATTTTTTTAATAAAACACTAAATTAATGAAGATATATATATATATATACGTACTGTTCGAATACTTTGCCGAGACGGTCAATCAACTTTTCATGTTTGATGGTGATATAGCTGCGTTGGAATTGGCGGAGCATAACGGACGACCCTTGAAGTTAGAGCAATAAAAAAAAGGTTGCTGTGTGGAGGGTCTCTTACAAAAAAAAAAAAAGATCACTATGTGGGAAAGAAATTAACTTTGGCAGTTGGGTTCATACCTTTTGTTTGTACTAAATATCAACTTCATTTTTCGCTCATCAGGCTGGTCTATGATCTAGATTGAATATTTGTAGTCGTTAATCGTCCAAATAATATATATAAATATATTCATTTTAATAATGTTGGGTATTTGTTATGTTTTTTTAAACGAAGGTTCTAATAACAATAATAATGATAATAATAATAATAATAATGATGATGATAATGATAATAATAATAATAACAATAAAAGTAATGAGACTTAGTCGACTTACTCATCGTCGTCGTCAATCTTTTCCAGCTCTTCGTCAATCCACTGATCAACCTTGCTAACAATGCCATTGGCAACGAAGTTCATGCCCACAATGTCCTCGACCCGCTCTCTAAGCTGGCGCTTGGTTGTGGTTTCAAGGTCCTCTTCCCGCAAAACCCGAGCAATTGTGCTCTTAATGTTCTTTTCCTGCTCGGGCGTAACTACTGCAGCAACAGGAGGCACACCAGCACCACCCGCAGTCATCATCGTCTCGGCACCCATGCTCATGAGTCTTGTTGGGGGACCGCCCTGACTGAACTGCGCAAAGTGTGGCATTCCCGGAGAGGCGGAGTAGACTGATTGGTTGCCCGCAGCAATGCTCGTGCCCGACATGAACTTGGCGGCATCATCTGAGTAAAGAGCATTCATATGGCCACGCGGGTTCGCATTCCAGTCTTGCATCTCTTCACCGTATACACCATTCACATTTGAGATCTTGCCATGGTAATCATCAAAGACAATTTGGCGCTCAGCACCTTCAAGACCATTGCGCTCAGCAAACGATTTCCAGGTCTCCATGGGGATACTCGCCTCATCGAAAATATCCTCCTGCTCGACCGCGACAATCTGCTTACCGTTCTTGTCACCGACGACAATACGTGTGTTACCCCAACTGAAGTTATCCATATTCCAGAATGAGTAAATAGGGAGGATAAACGAGTGGATGGGGTAAGCAGCCACGTAGATAAGCATCCAGGCAATGTGCTGCCATTGCTTGCGTAGCAAGAAAACCAACGCCTGCAAACCGTAAACGATCGCAATCATGATAACGGAAATGAGAGGGAAAGGTGCCGACCGCGATGCAATAATGTAAATCAGGTAGCCAAGGTAGACACACACAGATGGAAGCATGATAGTACCAACAAGATCAATAAAAACAACCATTCTCATACTCATACAGCAGAAACCACACATATTGTTAAGTCTCATCAGCTCAGCAAGGTTATGCACAGTTGAGTTAATCCATCTTCTTCTCTGCGACAGCAAAACGGCAAACTCATCAGGAGCTTCGGTGTAGGCATGTGCATCGGGAATAAAAGTGTACTTCATCTTGGAAAAGTACTTGGACATCAATGTAGTCAGATAACGATCCTCACCAAGAGAAAACAGGTTCTTTTTGTGTAGTGTATCAACAGAGCCAACCGAGTAGTCATTAATGATGCTATCAGAAATAATCAAAGGCTTGGCCTTTTTCGAAGTTCTGAGTCTGTACATTGAGAAACAACCAGGCAAACATGTAACGGAACCAAAGATACTTTCAAACGCTTTTGTCAAATGATGCGAAATGTAGTATTCATAGACCTGAATCATCGTGGAAATAGACTTTTCTTCGTTCTGAAGCGATGTCTCACCACAAATACCAGCAATCTTGCTATCCTTGTTACAGGCAGCAACAAGACGATTCAGAGAGTCTGGAGCAACGGAGGTATCGGCATCGACCATGAACAGATACTCGTAAAGCTCTGGATCAACGCCAATGACATTGTTGATGTGATGGAACATCTCAAGCTCGAGAGGGCACATAGGACGCTGATAGTGGATGCGGTTCAAAAAATTCATGAACAAGATTTGCGAGTCACGCTTACCTCTGTTACCAGGCTTTGACGTCTCAGAGGGCTTGCCAACCTTGACAATAACCAAGAATGGCACGACATCACCTTCAAACTCATAAAGACCAGAGTAAACCTTACCGTAGTTGAGCTGCGTGTTACCTTCACCCACACTCTTAAACGCCATTGGCGGGGGATCAACCTTGGGATCAACGCCAAAAATGTCAAGAACAATGCGAGGGGTGGGCTTGTCATTACCACCACCAACAACCATACCATCACAGATCACAACAATGAGCTTTCTGCGATTATCGTATTTAAGCGCGGTCAGGGAGTCAACAGCCTTACGGATGGCTACTTCGTCTTCGGTATAACAAGGAACTTGGCAAATGACAAACTTGTCTTGAAGAGCTGGGTTAGGCTTTCCACCAAACTGCAGTGATGCAATAAACTTGATAAGCGTCACGGACGAGAGCGCGACCGCAAGTGAAAGAAGAATGATGTTAGAAAGCTGGCATCTGTTTGAGTATCTGAAATCAGGAGTACCAGCCAAAAACACATTGTTTAGACAGTTCATGTTGCGGATCTTTGTTTGCCTGTCCCAGCCCAAGTTCTCAACTTCATCTGTAATGTCGGTACCAGCATTGGCCTGAAATAAGTCGTATAAATCAGAATCAAGGAACGCATACTTCTCGTACACAGAAGAGTAACTACTAGGATATAGAGTAATGGTGTTGACATAGTTTGTCAAATCGTAAACCTTGTTGTTGATGATTACCCACGGGCGGTTTGCAGATGTGCCCTGTTTCTTAATTTCTTTAGTTTTAATAACAAGTTCACCTTTATAGAACTCCTTCATCTTGGGAAGGAAGACATTATCGTACCAGGTGAAGTTGTGAAGAGCCGTAGTATTCTGGGGGACGTAGTAGGAGCCACTGGTATGATCAGCCTCAGGGTACTCAAGCGAAGTGTTGAGGGTCATTTTAACTGACTCATCATCAACCAGACCATTACAGGCAACAGTCAGAGGAGGGACAAAGTAATCAGACAGATCCAGACCAGCAAACTGCATCATTGTAGTAGATGTGGTACTAATAGCCGAATCAGAATGCTGGATACGATGGAATTTTGTCAGGTCGTATACTTTACCATGAACAGCAACAAAGTAGTTTGTCTCGAGGTTATGCTCAGATACCTCGTTGATATCCCATACTTTGTTGAAATCGGGACAAATAATTTTACCGAGAAAGATCATGTAGAAAACAATGGCACAATTGACAAATGCAATGAAAGCAAAAATAACAAACTTTTCACGCCAGGCCATACGGACATCCGGGCGCTTCATGCCACCAAGGTAACGAAGTAAGGGACTTGGAATCCAAAATGTAAAAAGCCAAGTAATAAAAACCCAAGTTTTGCGCTCAGAGGTCATAGGAACAACCTCAATTTTCTTTCCAGCAGCTTCTTTCTCAATATCTTCTTTAAAAGTGTTGGCATAGTACTCGGGAGTCTCAAATTCATCATCCTCATCTGACAAAAGAGTGTCGTTTTCTTTTGTCTGATTGTACTGCTCATACTGGTTCTGTTGCTGTTGCTGTTGTTGTTGTTGTTGTTGTTGTAAAGGAACTTGATGCGGAATAGCCATTGGGGTGCCGGCCCGTGAGCTGTAGCCACCATAACCCTGGCTCACATCATATTGACTATCAATAGGATTAAAAATGGACACACCATCTTTCACATTGTCGAGGCCAATCTCCAAATCTCTCCAGACAGGCTCAGAGAGCCATATTCTGGCAGAACCGCAGTAAAAGTCAGTCAACGACCACTGCTTCTCATTACGTGCCCATTCAGCCAGATTAAATACGCCTACGTCAGGAGGTAGGATTGCCGGATACTTTTCTAAAAACTCATAAAAGTCAAAATCGGCTGTAAAGTCAATAGCGCGACGCTTAGTAGCCCATTCAGTAATAAACATATTTCTGATTTGGGCAGAGACAATTTGACTTGACCAGGAGTCGTTGGATGATCCAATTGCGTCAGAACAAGGGGTAAAATTGAGAACATTCCAAACACGGCTCGCAGAAACCAGGGTTGGAAGATCAATATATTCTGACTCTGGGGGTTGGGTACCGAGGTAAGCCATTGACGGGTTTAACAGTGATCTGAAATTAGGGATTAATGAGGGCATACTCGGAGGAAGAATCTGTGCAATGGCTTTGGAAACAGACGATGGCGTCTTAGGAACTTTAACCGTGTCCTCCTTGAGTTCAGCATTAATGCCTGTTGTATCATTAAAGATGTTATCAAGCACAGCTTGACGGTGAATGCTATGGTTGGCCTCAACTATAGAGACAACTGAGACAATTTCATTGGGGTCGTCCTCAGGCTGAGTGACAGGGATGTCAAATGTGGAGAGAAACTTGTTTAACTCAGCAACAACACTCTCTACAAGAGAAGCATAGCATGCGGTAATAAGCTGATCAATAGAGTGGTTCTTAAACGTCGTGGGATCGATACCTATGAGCGAAGCGCCCTCTGCAACATCGGATGAATTATCAGAGTTACCGAGGAGTAGAATACCAGAGAGAGTTGAAAGAATGCCGCGCAAAGTCGAGCCCTTTATGTTACATTGACGCAGAGCATTGCTCCAATCCTTAGCAAGAGCATAGTCGTCTGAAAAAAGGACCCATTCGGGCAGTGAGTAAGTTTTTGATTTTGCCAGAAGGGTATATTCGGAGGGATCAGCCTTTAGTGAAAGGTAGGCTCCGTGCTGTTCAGCCTGGGATAAGAGAAGGTGGTAAAAAACGTCAAAAACTCTGTTTGATGAAGCAGCAGGAAGCTTGAGGAGCTGATCGAAAGAAAACAAGGGATCTTGGCTAATAGAAATACGGGTTGAAACCGACTGTCCTACCGAGTTGAGCGAGAAGTTGACGGCAATACCATTATGAAACCGAGTTGAGAGATTTTCTGGGGTTAGCGCAGTGAAGAAAGGAGTGAGGACATTGAGGGCCTGGAGAACGGCCGGGTTTACGTGAGGAAAGTTTGAGACACACGAAAAGAAGGAAGTTGAGGCTGCAGAATGAGTTGGGCTAAGGTAAATGATGCAAGTTAGTAATTATGAAAAGCTTTCTTTAACGCCACAAGATGATGAAAAGAGGTAAAGATAAACAGATGATTGACAAAACAATGAATCAAAGAGCTGCGAATAGTAATAAGGTCCAGTAGACGAGAAAAAGAAAGGTACTTACAAAACAACTATAGACTGGTCCTCAGAGCGTCTGTATGCATGATCCCAAATGCCTTGAATGAATGGCTCGTCAATGTTTGGGCCGATGACGATGATAGAGGAGGAGTCGAGTCTGAGCGATCTATACTGAGATTGCGAGAAGGTCTGGTGCAACGTCGCGATCAAAGACGAAGCAGAGATAGCCACCGGGGAGGAGGTGAGAGGGGGCGCGTCCATGGTGGAGGTCGAACAGTGCCGTGTAGATGGGTATACGGAAAGAAAAAGAGAAGTTGATGATCTGGGAAGAAGAGTCGAAGAGAAGAAGAAAAAAAAAAAAAAGAAAAAAAATAGAAAATAGAAAATGAAGGTGCTGAGGAAGTAAAGCGTAGTGACCACCTTTTTTCTGATGATTTGGTGGATTACCTGATTTGGACTAGCACACAAAAAAGCGAATTTTCATGAAATAAAAATAAAAAAAATAAAAAAGATAAAAAAAATAAAAAAAATATATATATATAAAAATAAATGTATAAATAACTATGTGTTTTATTGTTATTTTTATTTACTTGTCTATTGTTTACATAGTGATTATTTTATGGCTAATTATCATATGTCATTAGCCAACGTTTTTGCTCATGAAACCCCCCCAACCATGTCTGACACTGTTGGTTAAGATCGTAATCGAAGAGAAAAAAAAAAAAGGGGCGGCCATTAGAATGAGCGTAAATAATTAAGTTTAGTGTTGTTTTCATTATATCTGCATTAGGAAAGCATTGAAATGTTTCTATTTTAAGCAACGGTTTCTATGGAAACCCAATGTCAATGAGTAAACATAAACAACAGAACAGGAAATCTTGCGGAACAGAATAAAGGATTTAGGAATAGGATTAGCAAGGGCGTGTATATGAATAAAGCTATAAACATAATAATCATGATAATTAAGACCAATAACCTCTAAAATACATAATCATCCTAGAATCAATGCAAAGAAAACAAAAATTACATAATAATAAATGAAAACAACTCATGAAAACCTTCAGCAAGGAGTTAAAAAAAAATTTAAAAAAAAAGAAAAAAAAAAAAAACGTTATTGATTTAGTCAAGGGGTTGGATTTAGCTGGTTGTCGGAGATATCTCTCAAGTGTCCATAAATACACACACACAGGGTCATAAAGTTGATATTGGTTTTTTTTTTTTTTTTTTTTTTTTTTTGCTGCAGCTCTGTAACCTGTGCATGCTGTTACGCATAATGTCCCATGGGCAATCGACATGAGCATTCCACATGCTACATAAAACGCCTGTTGTACATATAACCTAGTATAGATATACTTGAACTCCGTAAATTGTGAGAAGGCCCCCCTATAGTGACTACAGCCGCTAAAAACATGTAATGTCAGATACGAAAAGCCCCCCCCGTACAGATTATGTGTTTAAGTAATCATCATGTCCAGACTTTAAAGGACATTTTCTTCTCGGTGTGACCATGGTTTTAGTTATTACAACGTGGCTATACAATATATATATTTATAGTATATGACGTATAAAACAAAGATTACCCATTTAAAACATGACAGCACCAACATTATCATCATCATGAACAAACAAACAAACAACAACAATACTAAATAAACACAAAGATGCACCACACCACTGTACAGTAAACACTATTTTTAGCGAACCTTTTTACATCATCACTGACTCATCACACTCAATTACCCGGCCATTTTTTAGCTGCTATTTTCTAAGTGTTTATTTTTGTCTTTTATTAAGCAGCGCTGTAAACCGGTGTTTTTATTTGGTACTTTGTATATACTGATCTAATTGTTATTATTGTATATATCATTATTCTTGTTTATTTTCATGCTGTGAAAACCTTTGATTTCCCATTCTCCCTCTTACCATCCCATCCTTTTCTTCTTTTCCCCTTCACCACCCTCGTTACCAATCCTATTCCACCACTATCATGGGGATGCAAACGCAGTCGCTAACCGGCGACATTACTCTTCTCCCTATTTCCTCCCTTACCGATCACAACATCACCTCCCATGTTGCGTCTCGCTTTCTTCAGGGTATGCCCTACATCACCATTTCCACTGGTACCCTCGTTGCATTAAACACAAATGAGCCCGTGGACATCAACCAAGAGCTTGTTTTCAGAGATCTTGCTGCCAGAATCTATAACCGTCTCGTCAAGCGTGGCGAAAATCAGCTCGCTATCTTTCTTGGTGAAACAGGCTCCGGCAAAACCGAGTTTAGAGACTTCTTGGTGTCTCATATACTAAGTATGAACTCCCATTCCTACTCATTTTCCCATACAAAAATCTAACTTTAATCCCTTATTCTAGCCCTCGCCAATAACCCCCTGTCTACCAAGATCAAGCATGCCGACACCGTTTTCTCGGCTTTCACAACCACCAAATCAATGACTTCTCTCAAGTCCTCGCGAGCAGGTCACGTTCTAGAGTTACAGTATGGATCTGATGCGACGCTTATCGGCGCCAATATTCTTGATTACCGCTTAGAGCGCTCTCGTATCACCAAAGTCCCTACCGCTGAGCGTAACTTTCATGTCTTTTACTACTTGATCTCAGGTGTTGCCGACTCTGAACGTGAACATTTGGCTTTGTCTGAGCTCCACTCTGCTAAATACAAGTATCTTGGCCATCAAGCGCAATTACGTACACCCATCGACGACAAGCAGAAATTTTCGCAGCTCAAGGCATCGCTCAAGGCGCTGGAGTTTTCGCGGGCTGATATTGCAAACATATGTCAGGTTTTGGCCGCGATTGTTCATATTGGTCAATTGACCTTCAAATCAACTGGCTCAGATGGCACGTCTGGCCCGTCGGCACTTGTCGATAATGTTGAGACACTCGAATACATTGCCAGCTTCCTCGGAGTCAGATCTAATCTCCTCGAAAATGCATTGAGTTACAAGACTGTCTACATCAAAAACGACCGTGTAACTCTAGTCCTGGATCAGAAGGGCGCTCGCGAAAACGCCGATGAACTTGCCAGAGCCCTTTACACCATGCTTTTTATGTGGATCATGGAACAAATCAACTCATCTCTCTCACAAGATAGAAATGCCACCTCAAGTACCGGTCTCCAAACCCTTGTCGATAACACCATTTCGGTCGTCGACTTCCCTGGCTTTACCACCTCGACTTCAGTGCCTACTATCGACAAGCTTTTGCACAACTCTGCTAACGAGATCCTCTACAACTACTTGCTCAAATCCTACTTTGAACTTCCCGTTGAAAAGTTTCTTTCTGAAGAGGTTACTGTCCCCATTTCGGAGTACTTTGATAACTCCGACACTGTGCGAACCCTTTTCCGTCATTCGCTGGGTGCCCTTTCTGTCATTGACGACTACTCTCGACGTGAAAAGGATGATCAAGCGCTTATGGAAACTTTCCGCAAGAGATATGACAAGAACCCGTCTCTGGATGCTGTATCATCCAACCGCTCATTTACAGTTCGCCATTTCGCTGGTGAGGTGGAATACATGGTCGAAGATGGGTTTCTGGCTTCTAACTCGGACGTCATTTCTGGTGACATTATCAACTTGTTTACTTCATCATCTTCTTCAGACTTTTTACAAGCTGTCTTCAGCTCTGCGGCTGTTGTTGACTCCAAGTATGGCTCAGATGTCGTTCGAGCCCACCTTTCTTCAAAGCCATTAAGAGCGCCTTCAACCGTTCGCAGGAACAACACCATTGAAAAGTCTCAAAAAAAGAAAAAGCTCTCTTCTAAGAGCAATGCATGTGGTCAATTTGTTACGGCCATTGACAATCTTATCGACTCATTTGAAGGGGCAAATCCATATTTTATTTTGTGTTTGAAACCCAACGATCGTCGTCAGGCGAAAAATATTGATGCTCGTTGTGTCCGTCAACAAATTAAAGCCTTTGGCATTCCAGAAATTGCGCAGCGTGTCAAGCAAACAGATTTCTCAGTGTTTTTACCATTCAACCAGTTCATTCGTTATTCGCATGCTGATGGAGCAGCTGAGGACCCTGGCATTAGTGAACGAGACCAAGCCATTCGACTCATTCAAACCAAAGGCTGGTCGGATCGTGACGCACGCTATGGTCTCTCTGGCGTTTTCCTGTCTGAGAACGCTTGGCTTCAGCTTGTAGATCCCAACATGAGCTTTGTTGAAAACGCCAATCAACGTTATGATGCTGGTAATCCGTACGTACCTTACGGCGAAGGTGATGGCTACTACTACGATGCTGATAACAAGTCTCTTAATGCGACTGGTGGTGATATGTTTCGTTTTAACGACTCCAAGTCTGTCTCCAAGGAAGCCTTTATACATGCCAAGGATGTTGGTGAAGGTGATGAAGACCAAGTCGATATTATCAAAATAACCAGAGCCAGAAGAACTTGGATGTTTATTGTTTGGTTGCTCACCTGGTGGATTCCAGACTTTTTCATCAAGTTCCTTGGAAAAATGCCGAGAAAGGATATTCGGGTTGCTTGGAGAGAAAAACTCGCCATTAACATTCTTATTTGGCTGAGTTGTGCCGCTGTTATCCTTTTCCTTGTTGGCTTCCCAATTCTCATCTGCCCTACCCAGAATGTTTTAACCCCCGAGGAGATTACTGGTTATTCGTTTAACAATAATCCTGACAAGACCTATGGTGCTATTAGAGGTTACGTTTTCGATCTAACAAAGTTTGCTCCTGGTCATTACCCTTCGATTGTCCCTACCAAGAGTATTCTTGATTATGGTGGTGGTGATATGACAAATCTTTTTCCCATTCAGCTCTCAGCTGTTTGTGAAGGCACCAATGGTTCCATTGACTCTGCCCTAGTCTATGGCTCTGCTGTCAATTACACTGACACCAATGCCCAGTATCACGATTTCAGATCCTTTTTGAACGATTCTCGGCCAGATTGGTATCTTGAGCAGATGATGTTTCTCAAGTCCAATTACAAGAAATCATACATGGGTTACACAAGAAAGCACATCAAAGCGTTGGTCTCAGACAAAAAACGATCGGTTGCCTCCATTAATGGCTACTTGTATGATGTTACATCATATCTTGCCGGAGATATCTCGGTCCGTGTCCAAGCTGGTAAAGAGGCTCCCAGTAATGTCAACCGTCAGTTTATGGACTCTGGTCTGATGAGTTTATTTCAGTCGTTTAATGGTCAGGATATTACCAGTAGATTCAAATCGCTTTCAATGGACAATGACGTGCGCAACAGAATGACCAGATGCCTGGATAATGTTTTTATGATTGGTAAGGTAGACACGAGAGACTCGGTTAGGTGTATGTTTGCGCGTTACTTCCTTTTGGCCATCTCCATTTTTTTGGTTGCAATCATGTTGTTCAAGTTCATTGCCGCCCTGCAGTTTGGTAAGAAGAGTTATCCTGAGGACCTCGATAACTTTGTCATGCTACAGGTTCCTGCTTACACTGAAGATGAGGAATCCTTACGCCGTGCTATTGACTCACTGGCTAGAACAAAGTACGATGACAAACGAAAGCTGTTAATTGTTATCTGTGATGGTATGATTGTTGGTGCTGGTAACGACCGCCCCACGCCTCGTATTGTTCTTGATATTCTTGGTTCGTCTAGAGATGTCAATCCTCCTGCTCTTTCTGTTGAAGGTCTTGGTGAAGGCCAACAGCAGCACAATATGGGCAAGGTTTACTCTGGTTTGTACGAGGTGCAAGGTCACATTGTTCCTTACATTGTTTTGGTTAAAGTTGGTAAGCCAACTGAAATCAATAAGCCTGGTAACAGAGGTAAACGTGATTCTCAGATGCTTTTGATGCGCTTCTTGAACCGCGTCCATTACAACTTGCCAATGTCTCCTATGGAACTTGAATTGTACCACCAGATCCAAAATGTTATTGGTGTCAATCCTGCTTACTACGAGTACTTGCTGCAGGTCGATGCTGATACCATGGTCAGTCAAGAATGTGCTTCCCAGATGGTTTCTGCTATGAATAACAATAATAAGGTTCAGGCTCTTTGCGGTGAAACTGGTTTGTCTAATGCCAGAGCATCTATTATTACTATGATGCAGGTTTACGAATACTACATTTCTCATAACCTCGCAAAGGCTTTTGAAAGTTTGTTTGGTTCCGTTACCTGTTTACCTGGTTGTTTCTCCATGTACAGAATTTACCAGACCGGAAGTGGTAAACCTGTGTTTGTTTCTCATCCTATTGTGCGTGATTACTCTGAGAACCGAGTTGATACTCTGCATATGAAGAACTTGCTGCATCTTGGTGAGGATCGTTATCTGACTACTTTGCTTCTTAAGCATAATTCCCATTACAAGACTAAGTTCTTGAGAGTTGCTGAAGCCTGGACAGTTGCGCCTGATACTTGGAGTGTTTTCCTCTCCCAGCGTCGTAGATGGATTAACTCCACTGTCCACAATCTGTTTGAACTGATCCCGTTGTCACAACTGTGTGGTTTCTGCTGTTTCAGTATGAGATTCATTGTCATGCTTGATTTGTTATCTACAATTGTGCAGCCTGTTACACTCGGTTACCTTGTTTATCTCTTTTATCTGATTGGATCGTCGCCTGACAACATTCCCGTCACGTCTATTATTCTGTTGGCTGCTGTTTACGGTCTGCAAGCTCTAATCTTCTTGGTGAGAAGAAAGTGGGAGATGATTGGTTGGATGATTTTCTACATTATTGGTCTTCCTATCTTCTCTCTGGCGGTTCCTCTTTACTCTTTCTGGCACATGGATGATTTCTCCTGGGGTAATACTCGTGTTGTCGTGGGTGAAAAGGGTAATAAGATTGTCGTCACCACGGAGGGCAAATTTGATCCCTCTGAAATTCCTCTTCAAAGATGGGCCGAGTACCAGAGTGAGGCTTGGAATCACTTCAACAATGAGGTGGCCAAGAATGGGGCTCCAAGCACTCTTGCTGATGCTGAAAGTATTGCGGGTCGCTCTTACACGCCCTCGCAGAACGTGCTTGCCAAGTCCGTTTACTCAATGCCTTTTGACTCTCGCGCCCCGAGTAGGGTTGGTGGTCCTGGTGCCGAGGCTTACGAAATGTCTACCAATATCCCATCAGATGAGGTCATTACTGCTGAGATTAAGGAGATTTTAAGTACTGCTGATCTCATGACTGTAACCAAGAAGTCGATCCGCCAATCCCTGGAGGCTAAATTTGGTGTTAAATTGACCGCAAAGAGAGATTACATTAATTATGTTACTGAGGCGGTGCTCACGGGTGAACTATAGTTGACAGAAGTTGGAAGAAGATATTAAAATTTAATAAGGAAAAAAAAAAAGAAGAATCTTGATATATTTATTAATATAAAAACAATATTATAAAAGTAGTGCATTTAAAATATATATACTTGTGTGTATTTATTAAAAGTTGGAATAACAATCATGATGCCGCCATTGGCACAATAGCATATATTTGCAATAAATTATGAATGCCAGTAAATATCAAATAGTTTGTAGAATGTGCTTTAGTAAATATGTGTATTACAAGCTGCTTTTGGCTGCTTTTTTTTGGGTGACATGAAATGGTCCCAAACAACCACTCCCAAACATTTTAAAAAAAAAAAAGTTTTTTCAGGATTAAATTTTTTTTTTAAAAATATTATCTTGCAAAATTAATAATAATAATAATCCCTCCTCCCAAAAAAATTTTTTTTTTTGGATGGTATGGTATACAAATATGTGGCTGCTTGGTGGCTAATTGATACATATACATATGAGGGATAATTAGGGACCATATAAAAACGTGTTTTTTTTTTTGGTAATTTGGAAGTTCATATCCACGTTTGTTTCCTGGAACTGTCATGCAGGTGTATCCTGTCTTGGTTTCTAGAGAACCTGTTTGTTCAAGTAATTTCACTATCGATAGCCTCCATTTCTAAATTATTTTTTATCAAAACAGCAATACAGTGGAAATTCTACAGGACTAAAAAAAAAAAATAAACAAAAAAAAACAAACAAGAGCACTTTATACTGCATGGGTTTTTTGGAGCAGTTTAACTTATTTTCTCAATAAAGGCTATGGCTAAGATCATCATAAGGGATACTGTTGCCACAACAATTCCTGGTTTGATAGAACCTCTTTTACTACTGAATAGAAGAATTGAGCCAGGAGCCGCTATTTTGGAACTTGACAAACAAAAAAAAAAACAAGGCTGGTCTAGATGCGGTTTTGATTTACCTGGCATGCTTGTGACCAGGAGTCTGAACGCTCTAATCAAGAGGTCTTTACTACTCCAAAAAAAAAAAAAAAAAAAAAAAAAAAAAGTAAAAGGTAAACCAAAACTCAGCCTCTTTCGATTTTAGCGCTCAGATATGTACCTAGATCACAGATAGCCCTCAGGTCGTAGATAAGTCAAGTACATAGTTCAAGATTTAAACAAACCAATGGATTGGACAGATGCAGAAATGGAATTGTTGTGACTGGAAACACCTTGGATTTACAAAAAGCCGTTCTAATTAATGTGAGTATACCAGAATTTACATTTTGAAAATTCCAGTTTTTTTTTTTTTTTGCCAAATCCTTAGTAGTACCAATAAAAAAAACCCCCGTCATAAGAATGTTCAGGACCTTTGCTAGATGTAACCAACTCACTTAGGCTCAGCTGATTAAAACCTGTTTCCATGTCATCTAGATCCCTTACTACTATACGACTGAAATCCATCCATGGATCATTCCTGGGGATTCTTAGTGCTACCAATGTTAAGCCTTGGTCGGCGAAGGTTATAGGTTTTCACTGGTTCTTTGTTTAAAGACTCAATTATTGGTTTTCATCATCCATATTATTATTTTCACCAATTCTCTAAAAGCAAAAGTGTCCAACAAATTCCACCTTTAGACTGGAGTTTGCGTGATGAGATACCCAGAGCTGGCCTGCTAAAGTCTATTAACTTTGAGAGAACTCGTGGTGATATTGAAATTGATGATTTTAGAATTACTCCTGGGGGCTTTAATGAGATTGATGTTAACGGGCTTGGCTGGAATTGCCCCTGCCTGGGATCCCACTATGTACCCGGGTTGATGACTTATTAAACCTTCAAAACACCGGCATTTAATTCCGTCGGAATCCTCTCCACAAATAATTAGTCTTTTCACACAAATACAAGACTTTCTAATCTTGAATAGAGCACTAATATTTTGTGCTGATATCTGGAAATTACCTTATGCACAAAAATGGGCTCGTAAAAAGAGCTTTTCTATCTGTTCAATAATTACATTCTTTTTTTAAAGAAAGAGTAAAAAGATTAGAATAAACCTGAGCTCAGGAAAACCCCATATAAATAAAGACCAATAGATAGAAACTAACATAAACTGTCACTTGAAAACTGATTCGGGGCAACCTGGTTACAAAAGTCAGGCCACTGGGTGATCCATTCAAAAGACGCGTACAACATACCCCTCTTTTTCTTCTTCTTCGAGTCATCTGACCAATTGACCATATCTTATTTTGGATTAAACCAAGATCCTACTTATGAGGCTTCTTGTAATTCTTTACACTTGGAATATAACATGTACTAATCATGTTTGAATTGTGGAAACCAACTTTGCCTTTTTCTATCACCCACTTTTCATTTTCATTGATTTCTTTATTCTTTTCCCTTCTTTAGAAATCATAAATAAGAGTTCTTCTCCCGAGAGAAGACATGTTTGAATAATAACAACCAATAATAGTCTTTTGATTTTCTTTCAATTAACCTTTGTTCAAATTGTTATTAATTGTGTTAAGCAACATGAAAAACGCTTCTTTTGTAGGGCTTTGTGAGATTTCTTATGGTGATCATACTTTGGCGCTAGTATCGTTGAGGGAAATATATTAACATGTTTCTTTCATGTCACTATCCAATAGTTGGTATGTAAATTCTAAATTTTACGGCAACAAATATGTGACTTGTTTTTCAAAACATTGCTTTCATTTAGCATTACTGGTGTTTGCCTGTGGTCACAGAATCACTGTAGATCCACAAATGTATGTATGAAACACAGTTCTATAAAGTAGCGCACTATTCAAACACTGAACAAATTGCCGGGAATATATTCAGAGAATATTTGGAAAAATTACAAAGAGCCTATCAGGCTATTGAGATTCCAAGGATGCATGGTGAGTTGTAAGTTTGGTTGCTTTAGTGTTTTCAAGTAGAACTCAGCCGTGCGTGGTTAAATCCATGGGGCGGATTTTATCAAAATGCAAGTCCATGATACCGTTCCTGCTAATAATAAACAAATAAATGATAATAATAATAATAATAATTGTATTATTTTAGTGAATTGGGTTGCAGTAAAAACTATCTAATAACACAAATCACAAACGGAATAAAAAAAAAGTATACTGTCATAAAACGGATATTCTTCTGAAACCCGCTTTAACCAGTTCTCGCTATGATTGCTAAAGCATCTCGCCACTACCTGGGTTGAGTGATAACATTTCCAGAGGTCTGCTTGTCAGCATCAGCAAAGATGAATTGAATGGTATAAATACTACACTATTTTCTGTTTATTGCCATCTTTTTTTTTCACTTTAAAATTTTTATTTCATTTGCCTGCACCCACCATGTCTTTTAAAACCAACTCTCTTGTTAAACTCAATTCAGGCCACTCTATTCCCAGAATCGGCTTTGGTGTCTTCCAGACCGAGCCATCAGAGACCACTGATTCTGTTTTTGTTGCTTTAGAAGCTGGCTATAGACACATTGACTCTGCTAAGATTTACGGTAACGAACGCGATGCTGTCGAAGGGATTCTAAAGTTTTTGGAGAAACCTGGTAAAACAGTAAAGCGTGAGGATATTTTCTATACCACCAAGATATGGAATGCTGATCAGGGATACGAAAAAAGTATTGTTGCTATTAATGAATCCTTAGACAAACTCTCTGGACATTCTAAAGAAGGACAAACAGACAGAAATCTTGGATACATTGATTTGATTCTTATCCACAACCCTATTACCAGCAGGGAGAAAAGACTCGGTACTTGGAAAGCTCTTCAAGAAGCACTAAAAACTGGCAAGGTCAAGTCAATTGGTGTTTCCAACTATGGTATCCCTCACCTTGAAGAGCTTTTCAACTGGGAAGGCCAGACTATCACACCCGCCGTCAATCAGATTGAGCTACATCCTTGGCTTCAGCGAACTGAGTTGGTTGATTACCTAAGAAACAAAAACATTGTCCCTGTAGCTTACTCACCTTTGACTAGATGTCAAAGATTTGATGACCCCAAGTTGGTTGAATTAGCTAAACGCTACAACAAGTCTCCTGCTCAGATTTTGATCAAATGGTCTCTTCAGGCTGGCTTTGTGCCAATCCCAAAATCTACTCATCCACAAAGAATCAAAGATAACATTGATGTTGACGACTTTGAGCTTTCAGCAAAGGAAGTTGAAGAACTTGGTGATAAGAATGAAAATGGCTTCACTGTTTGGGACCCTATCACATTTCCTGTTGATGTTGATACTAAGGGAAATACCAATTTCAAAGAGTTTATGGAGTTCTCATTGTAACATTTGGGAAGTAACTGACAAATTATTCAATTATTCAAAGAATGTGCAAAAAAGACTATCTATCAATCGCAGCAGATTATTCAACTTGATTAAAGTCTGACAATTCCTAGTTGAAGTTCTGCCAGTTTCATAATCTAATGGTAAAAACTGAATATCTAAGCCAAAGACTATATGTATCTCAGGTTTCCCTTAGCACATGGATACTTTCATGAAAAATTCAGCGCCATCGAACGTCTGAACTTATTGCGCGCGCTGACACCGCTACTTTGCCAGTCTCATAGAGACAAATGTTTTTGAAATTTCATGTCTTCTTTGTATGTCATTTTGTTTTGTAATTTTGTATGTAACTATTTGATGTAAGGACAATAAACTGATTATCTATCTATCTAAGCCAAAGACTAGGTTCGTATTTCTTAGCAGGACCACTCCTAGTTAAGCTGAGGCATCTATAAAATTTTTGATTGTAGTATGGATATTTGAGTAATATACCTTCAAGACTAAAGTGACGAGACCATATTCACTTTAAGCGTTGCTAATATATTCTTCACCGCAAAAAAATAACTCTGCAGTTTCGAGATTCTCTGGCCTTTTTCATTAATCATGTCCTGCACCCAAAGTGATATTGTTTAAATACAGTATATATACAGTATATGTTAAACTTGATAAAAACCAAAAACTGAGCAACATTTTTTTTTTTTTTTTCAAAATTTCATTTTAACTTGAATTCAGTAGTCATACTTGAGCCCATGGGATAAATGTAGATTCACAAATTCAAGAGTGAATCATAGCTGTTTCAAATAGCGTGCTATTCAAGATCTGAATAAATTGCCGAATGGGTACTAAGAAAATAATGTTAAAAATGGAAAACTTGTTGGGCCAGTGAGATTCCAAGGATGCGTGGTGAGTTGTAAGTTTGATTGCTTTAGTGTTTTCAAGTAGAACTCAGCCGTGCGTGGTTAAATCCATGGGGCGGATTTTATCAAAATGCAAGTCCATGATACCGTTCCTGCTAATAATAAACAAATAAATGATAATAATAATAATAATAATTGTATTATTTTAGTGAATTGGGTTGCAGTAAAAACTATCTAATAACACAAATCACAAACGGAATAAAAAAAAAAGTATACCGTCGTAAAACGGATATTCTTCTGAAACCCTCTTTAGCCAGTTCTCTCTATGATTGCTAGAATATCTCACCACTAACTGGGCTGAGTGATAATATTTTCAGAGGTCTGCTTGTCAGCATCAGCAAAGATGACTTGAATGGTATAAATACTACACTATTTTCTGTTTATTGCCATCTTTTTTTTTTCACTTTAAAATTTTTATTTCATTTGCCTGCACCCACCATGTCTTTTAACACTAATTCTCTTGTTAAACTCAATTCAGGCCACTCTATTCCTATAATTGGCTTTGGCCTCTGGCAGACCAAGCCATCAGAGGCCATTGATTCTGTTTTTGCTGCTTTAGAGGCTGGCTATAGACATATTGACTCTGCTAAGATTTATGGCAACGAACGCGATGCTGTCGAAGGGATTCTAAGATTTTTGGAGAAGCCTGGTCAAACAGTCAAGCGTGAGGATATTTTCTATACCACCAAGATATGGAATGCTGATCAGGGATACGAAAAGGGCCTTGCTGCTATTGACGAAGCCTTGGATAAGCTCTCTGGACATTCTAAAGAAGGACAAACAGACAGAAATCTTGGATACATTGATTTAGTCCTTATTCATAACCCTGTTACCAGCAGGGAGAAAAGACTCGGTACTTGGAAAGCTCTTCAGGAAGCACTAAAAACTGGAAAAATCAAGTCAATTGGTGTTTCCAACTATGGTATCCCTCATCTTGAAGAACTTTTCAACTGGGAAGGTCAGACTATCACGCCTGCCGTCAACCAGCTTGAGTTACATCCTTGGCTTCAGCGAACTGAGTTGGTTGAGTACCTAAGAAACAAAAACATTGTCCCTGTAGCTTACTCACCTTTGACTAGAGGTCAAAGATTTGATGACCCCAAGTTGGTTGAGTTAACCAAACGCTACAACAAATCTCCTGCTCAGATTTTGGTCAAATGGTCTATTCAGGCTGGCTTTGTACCACTGCCCAAATCTACTCATGCTCAAAGAATCAAGGATAACATTGATATTGACGACTTTGAGCTTTCAGCAAAGGAAGTTGAAGAACTTGGTGACAAGAATGAGAATGGCTTCACTGTTTGGGACCCTATCGTATTTCCTGTTGATGCTGATACTAAGGGTAGTGTCAATTTCCCAGAATTTGTGAAATTCGTCTAAAACATCATTTTATCATAATATTCGGGAAGTACCAGATAAATTATTTAATAAATTAAAGAATATGTAAAAACGTTACCTGCTTTTTCCAGTATTTTATTTCCCTTTATTTTAACCAGACTATTGTTAATCAAAGTTCCCCCAAATTAATAAAAACGTTTGGAGTGAAAACTCAATATCTACATATCTCTATGGGGGTGGTCGGTCGTCCATGGGCTATGTTATAAAGTATTGCACTATCCAAACTCTTAATAAATTGCTGGAACTATACTGAGAAAATGGTAGAAGTGCTGAAAAACCTATCAGGCTATTGAATGGTGGTGGATTTGTAAGTTTGGTTGCTTCAGCATTTTAAGTACAGCTCAGCCGTATGTGGTTAAATCCATGGGCGGATTTTATCAAAACATGAGACCATGATAATTATCATTCCCAATAACAGCAACAATAATAATAATAAAGATCACCACAAAGATGGGTGTTTTTCAAAAATTCCGCTCAACTAGCTTTTGCCATAAATGCCATAGCATCTCGCCACTACCTTGATTAACTTACAAAATTTTCAGAGACCTGGGTGTTAGCATTAGCAAGGATGGTTTTAATGATATAAGTACTACTCTGATTTCTGTTTGTTCCCCTCTTTGTTTCTTTATAATTTTTTTTAACTGCACCCACCATGTCTTTCAAAACCAACTCTCTTGTTAATCTCAACTCTGGCTACACTATTCCCAAAATTGGTTTTGGAGTCCTCCTGATCGAACCGTCAGAGACTGTTGAAACTGTTCTCACTGCCTTGGAAGTTGGCTATAGACACATAGATTGTGCTAAGTATTACAATAACGAACGCGATGTTGTTGAAGGGATTCTAAGATTTTTAGAGAAGCCCAGCCAAACCGTTAAACGTGAGGAAATTTTTTATACCACCAAGATATGGAATCTTGACCATGGCTACGAAAAGACTACTTCTGCTATTGACGCAGCCTTAGATAAACTGTCTGGATATTCTAAAGAAGGACAAACAAACAGGAACCTCGGATATATTGATCTAGTCCTTATCCACTCTCCTATGACTAACAGGGAGAGAAGACTCGGTACTTGGAAAGCTCTACAAGAAGCAGTGAAAGCTGGAAAAATTAGATCAATTGGTGTTTCCAATTATGGTATTCCTCACCTTGAAGAACTTTTGAACTGGGACGGCCTCGTTATCAAGCCTTCCGTGAATCAGATTGAGCTACATCCTTGGCTTCAGAGACCCGAATTGGTTGGGTATCTAAGAAATAAAAACATTGTTCCTGTGGCTTACAAGCCTTTGACTAGAGGTAAAAGATTTGACGACCCCCAGTTGGCTGAATATGCTAAACGCTACAACAAGTCTCCTGCTCAGATTTTGATCAAGTGGTCTCTTCAGTCTGGCTTTGTGCCACTAGTCAAAACTGTTCATGCTCAAAGAATGAAGGAGAACCTTGATGTTGATGATTTTGAGCTTTCAGCAGAGGACTTTGACAAACTTGGTGACAAGCATGAGAATGGCGTAACTGGTTGGGACCCTACCGTTTACCCTATTGATGCGGATACTGATGGAAATGTCAATTTCTGAGATTTTGTAAATTTCTTATAGAACACCATTTCATCGTGATATTGGGGAAGTTCTAGACAAATTATTTAATTAATTAAAAAATGCGTAAAAAAAGGTTACCTATTTCTCCCAGCAACTTATTTCACTTTATTCAAATCAGATGATTCCTAATCAATGTTCTGTCATAAGCAATATAGAAATGAAAACTCAATATTTAATCAAAGGACTAGACTCATGTTCTTCAGAGGAATATTTCTAGTTGTGTTGAAGCCTCTACCAGATTTCTAATTGTAGTATGGCCACTTAAGCACTGCGCCTTCAAGACTAGGGTGAAGCTACCACATTCATCGTGGGCTTTGGTAAGGTACTGTTTACAGAAAATACTGTATTAACTCTGCAATTTGGGTGCCATCTGGTCTCGTTAAACAAGCATGGTCTGTATCAGAAGCTATATAATTTTGATAATACTGAGTACAAAAAATTCTGATCCCAGGATCAAAAGCAATATCGTTGTTTTGTGAAGTCCATTGTATTTGCCGGGCGTTTGTGACTTTAGAGGTAGAGTTGATCAAGGCGTTTTCTAACAAGTTTAGCACCATATCTTAGTTTAGCTGACAGCTCTTCTACATTTTAGATATGCTCTTTCCAAAGACCCTAGGAAGTACTGCCTCGTTAATTTGTGAATTGGTTCATATATTGCAATTGAATTATTTGGCGCCATCTTTTTTCTTCAAATGAACAGCGAAATTGTTATCATCCTCTTTTGTTCTATTACCCACGATGTCATTAAGAACGTCGATCATTGCTGCATGTCTCATATCTTAAGGAACTTCTGTGACTCAAGGTTTATCTACCAAATTTGCATTATTGATCAGCTTTGTTCAACGATTCTTCACAAAAGATATCCAAGTTTTAGATGTGCCACTAGCTTCAGACGAAGGTGTACGAGTGCAAATAATCTCTTCCCTCATACTCTCTAATATATGCTGAGATAGTGATTGTAACTACTAATGTTTTGTGAAATCACTGGATATCATAAGTTTATAAATAGTTGTATTCTTTTTATTTGTATAAAATGTTTTATATAAAATTCTATAACTTAAAGATTGATAAATGAATATTTTATTTTTGATATACTTTTTACTTTATACGTTCACAATGTTTGATTTGCTCACCTCTGTTCAACAGATGAACATGCAAACTCTAAACATGCTAAGTAAAAGAAAATAAAAAGCAAATGACGCTCCTGAAGAAGTTGACACTCAGATCAAGCAATTGAAGACTGATACTATACTTGAGAAAATCAAATCAACTAATTCAAGGACTGCTACACCTGTACTTGGTGTCGATATTAAGTGCACATTTTATAATATGCACAAGGGTGTTCTTCTGAAGACTATGTAAGACAAGAATCTCCCAGAGGGCGTCAGGTTCTGAGTGAACTATTTACTAAGTAGAAGTAAGCCTAGCATGATCATTGATGGTAATTTAATAGAGCTAAGGCATGTGTATTCAACTATATTTCAGGGTTTCTTGACCTCTTGGCTTCTGTTATTGGTTTATATGTTGATTGCGAGTTCAAATTTTAAGACCATGTAAAAGGGTGTCACTATTAAACCTTAGCAAGTCATGGAAAATATGGGAAATATGGGAAATATGGGAAACCTGAGTAGTGTATACAAACAAATCTTTTGCCAGCTGGATAATGAGCTGATCATCTCTCTGTGTTATTATAAACTGTCTTAAAATGTAAGTACAATGCACAGATGATCTATTTATTTATGTCTTAAAACAATCTTTTTCTTTAATAAAAAGGTTGGTATAGTAATTTTCCTTTAGTATAATGGAAATTCTTGAAGCTGTTCTCAAAAGTTTGTTTCATCTTCGTTGTGACTGGTTTGCTTGATGATAGTAACCTCTTGATTTTTACACCTTTTTTCAATGTATGATATAAATATTAAAATTTGTATGAATATCTTTTTTCAGTGAATGGGGTTCATTTCGTCACACAACATTGAGATATCAAGACAATAAACAGTTTATTTATCCATCAACATGGGTTTCTTCATGATGAACTTTGTTCCATGTAATACTAAACCTTCCTAAACGCGTTGAAAAGTTGCCCAATATTACTCTAGTTAGGGGCAATGCTTTCATATACTTTTTTTGCGTCACTATCGAATAATTGGTGTCTAAATTCTTAACTTCATGACAACAGGAAACTATGCAACATTCTTTCAAACGTCTGTTTGAATTTGAATTCGCGATTAATGGTGTTTGTCTGAAATCACGGAATCACTGTAGATCCGCAAATGTATGTATGAATCATCACTTGATAAGGTAGTGCATTATACAAATTTTGAATGAATCTCTGGAAAGATACAAAGAAAATAATGGAGAAAATGCGGAAAAACCTACCGCGATATTGAGAGCCTAGGGATGGGCGGTGAGGTGTGAGTTTGGTTGGTTGCTTCTGCATTTTTGAGTACAACTCAGCCGTACGTGGTTAAATCCATGGAGCGGATTTTATCAGAACACAAGTCCATGGTATCATTCTCAACAATGATAATAATATTATAAAGACAGATATTTTTCAGAAATTCCGCTTAACAATCTTTCTCCATAAACGCCATAACACATCGCCACCCCACGGATCAACTGATAACATTTTTAAAGGTCTGCGTGCCAGCATCAGCGAAGATGACTTGGATGGTATAAATACCACACTATTTTCTGGTTATTCCCCTCTTTGTTTTTCTTTATTTAAGTGCACCCACGATGTCTTTTAAAACGAACTCTCTTGTTACTCTTATCTCTGGCTACACTATTCCCAGAATCGGCCTTGGAGTCTGCAGGGCCGAGCCATCAGAAGCTACTGATTCTGTTGTCATTGCCTTGGAGGATGGATATAGACATATAGACTCAGCTAGGGCTTACAATAACGAACGCGATTCCGCCGAAGGTATTCTAAAGTTTTTGGAGAAACCTGGTCAAACTATCAAACGCGAAGATATTTTTTATACCACCAAGATATGGGATGAAGATCAGGGATACGAAAAAAGTCTTGTTGCTATTGACAAAGCCTTAGACAAGCTCTCTGGACATTCTAAAGAAGGGCAAACAGATAGAAACCTCGAATATATTGATCTAGTTCTTATCCACACACCACTAACTAACACGAAAAAAAGACTCGGCACTTGGAAGGCTCTTCAGGAAGCAGTGAAAACTGGCAAGGTCAAGTCAATTGGTGTTTCCAATTATGGTATTCCTCACCTTGAAGAGCTTTTGAACTGGGACGGCCTCGTTATCAAGCCTGCCGTCAATCAGATTGAACTACATCCTTGGCTTCAGCGACGCGAGCTGGTTGGGTATCTAAAAGATAGAAACATTGTTCCTGTGGCTTACTCACCTTTGACTAGAGGTAAAAGATTTGATGATCCCCAGTTGATTGAGTATGCTAAACGCTACAACAAGTCTGTTGCTCAGATTCTGATCAAGTGGTCTCTTCAAGCGGACTTTGTACCATTAGTTAAATCTGTCCATGCTCAAAGAATCAAGGAGAACATTGATGTTGACAATTTTGAGCTTTCAGCAGAGGACTTTGACAAACTTGGTGATAAGAATGAGAATGGCTACATTATTTGGGACCCTACTGTTCATCCTGTTGATGCTGATGGTAAGTAAAGCAGGTAGATAATCAGTCTATTGCCTTTACATGAAATGGTTACAAGTAAATTATATAACAAAATTACATACAAAGGAGGGATGAAATTTCAAAAACATTTGTCTCTATGAGACTGGCAAAGTAGCGGTGTCAGCGCGCGTAATGAGTTCAGACGTTCGATGGCGCCGAATTTTCCATGAAAGTATCCATGTGCTAAGGGAAACCTGAGATACATAACACCCAGTAGCTCAATACCAGAGATTGACACCCAGTAAAACCTTAACAAGCTGCTTAATCAAGCGAACCATCAGCAAAGAAGTTGCGGTAATGAATCTAAGAACTTGACTACCGCTCCAAGGCCCTTCTTGGTATCAAGAAGAATCTTAGAATCAAGTTCCGGGGAAACTCTCCTCAACAAGTCTCGCTCTGCAGGGTGCAGAGGACACTCCTTGAGGACGTGCTCAACTGTTTCCAGCTGACCACACTCGCAATTATGATTTCGCTCATCTATGCCTCTAGTCCGGAAATACTTTCCCAGGACGCCATGGCCTGTGCGAAGTTG
>QQZM01000004.1:214379-240825 GCA_013365045.1 Geotrichum candidum | reverse complement strand
TTGGTCTAAGGCGTCCGACTCAAGAGTAATCTTCCACTGATTGCAGTGCATTCGGATCTCGTAAGAGGCGTGGGTTCAAATCCCACAGGTGTCAATTTTTTTGGCAGTTTCTTTTAACTGAGACCATGATTTACGCATGCAAGTATATATCAGCATATACTTTCAGCCTTGTCCTTATCCTATGTTTTCAATGTCCCGTTTGTAGCTTTAGCAGTAAAATTTTCAAGCACGGAACATCTCACGCGGCAACGATACTACCAATACACTTCCTCGAAATGGCCGTCGATACAAAGTCTAGTAAGAAGACTAAATCAAAGAATCAGTGGCGCCGTGAAAAGGCGAAACAGAAAAAGCTTGCCGAAAAGCAGGGCAATGGCGATGCAGAACTTGCCGGCGCGGGGACAGAACCCAAGGTGCCCGAGCCCGTGACTGCACCCACAGATCAACAAGAGTCGACCACGCCTGCAAATGGCAATAGTACAAAGCATGCGGTGCAGCCTAGCAATCATCTTTTTGACAATAACATTGAGGTAGCCTTGAATGACCCTCAATTCGCGCAGTTCAAGAGTATTCTGAATAAATTTCAAGGCGAAGAAGAGAATGAACAAGAGGACAATCAACATGTATTTTTAAGTGACGATGATGATCAGGGCTACGAAACAGATGAAGAGAGTCAAGCCAATGCGCAAAATAGCACTAAGCTTGGCAAAAAGAAGATACGACACATGAACAAGATCCCCCTGGCCGACCTGAAAGCACTGGCACCTCGCCCCGAAGTTGTTGAATGGTACGATGCTGACGCCCCGGATCCACTTCTGCTAGTGGAAATCAAGAGTCAAAAGAATGTTGTGCCAGTCCCCGAGCACTGGATGAGCAAAAGCGAATACTTGTCTAGCAAGCGCGGTATTAAGAAGGCCCCGTTCGATCTGCCCCCATTCATCAAGGCAACGGGAATTATGGATATGCGCGACAACACAAAAGAAGACGAGCAAACATTAAAACAAAAGACACGAGAACGAGTACAGCCGAAGATGGGCAAGCTTGACATTGACTACCAGAAACTACATGATGCATTTTTCAAATTCCAGGTCAAGCCGCGATTATTCAAAGTCGGCGAGATCTACTACGAGGGTAAAGAGAATGAAAAGGACTACTCACACTATCGGCCGGGCAAGCTGTCAAAGAAGCTGGTAGAAGCGTTAAATATTCCTCCGAATGCTCCGCCACCCTGGCTGCTTAACATGCAGCGGTATGGCCCGCCACCAAGCTATCCTGGCCTCAAGATCCCCGGCCTCAACGCGCCAATTCCACCAGGTGCGCAATGGGGCTTTCAGCCAGGCGGATATGGTAAGCCTCCTTTGGACGATAACGGTACTCCTCTATATGGCGACCCCTATGGTCTAACTGCGCCCACTGAGAAAGAGATTCGCGGTCTACCTGCTGAGAAGCAAATCTGGGGCCAGCCGCTAGCAGAAGAGTCTGAAGAAGAAGAGGAAGAAGAGGAGGAAGAGGAAGAAACTGGCGCTGATGAAGGCGAAGGAGCCGACAACGCTGGTTACGTCGATGAAGAAGTGGCCGCTATTGCTGACAATCACGAAAAAGACACCGACTTTGAGTTGCGGAAGAGTACTAAGGACACCGACGAAGCAAGACCTGATCCTAATAAAAAGCTATTCCAGGTGTTGGAACAGAAAACTTCGACAACTGGTGGTTTTATGGGTAACCAGATGACTTATGACATTTCAGCTCTTGGTGGCTCTGATACCAAACAAGAGAAGCAATACGAGGTGTCCATCGACCCCGACGCATTCAATGATGACGGCGACATCACAAAAGAAGAGATTAACCGTCAGTATCAAGAGGAGATTGACCGTGAGAAGTTTGGTAAGGAGAAGTTCCAGGAGGATTTATCCGATCTGATTGCATCTGAGTCCAGGAAGCGTGCTGCTAGAGAAGAGGAGAAGCGTGCAAACAAACGACGCAACACCCGGCGATAACAACCAGAATTTGGATTGCTTGTAAATATTGTATAAAAGTATGATGGGGGGTCATTGAGTTTATATAAACATATTTAATTGCTTTTTTTTTATTGTTCCATTCAATTTCGCTTCTTCTGAGCATTGACCTTGGCCTCGGAGACCTTCTTTTTCAGATCGTTCCACGCCTGTTCTGGGTTCTTGTTGCCGGCGGAGGACTCCTGCATAGCTTTAAAAGCCTCGGGATCTATCGGTTATAGTCGTTAGTGAAAGTAAATTCAGTAGAATATTTTTCTAATACGTACCCATGCTCTCAAGCTTGTCTAAGATTTTTGGCATCACGAAAACCATTCCCAAAGATAGAACCGTGAGCAAAACCATAGGGGATTTAAGCATTTTGAAAGGACTGAAACTCTCGCGCTGCTCAATAAAGTCGTTTCTGATTATGGGCTCCAGTGTGATGGGATAATCTACCACTGGGCCGACATCCTTCTGCCAGTCATGACCAGCAAACAGTTTGTTGACGAGCACCTGATCTTTGAGAACAACAACACGGTAGTCTGACTCAGCTGTAAGCGTAATTGACTGAAGATGTAGCACATAAGAGCCAACAGAAACGTTTGAAAATGTAAATTGCCCGCTCTTCTTTAAAAACGTCTCTATCGGTGCAGCGTTCGGTGCTAGCAGCATTAGCGTAGTCGTTTGGAAATCAGCAGCTGTGAGAGGCAAAATAGACTCATCAAGCTGACCCAAAATAGTGTAACCACTACAAAAGCAAGCAAAGCATGCAATTAGCAGCAAAGCTGATCTAGCAAATTTTGAAAAGACCATGGTGTAGTGAGTATAGATCCGCGGGGGGGCTAGGTGTATTGTGTGTATCAGCGTATGCTGGCTGAAGCAGAAAGAGAAGTAAATCGGACGAAGCATATAACCTAACCCTGTATTTTTAGGTACGTGCATGGACTACACCTTCAAGTTTGGCTTGCATTTTGATTTTTTCTATTTTTTTCATCGTTTTCTTCCCAGCGCTTGACTTTTATAACCAGCAGCAATCAGAAGACACCCGCGACCACTTCTGCTAATTAGTTAGGTAGGACTTGAAAAAACCACCGTATCGCTCATATTTTTTATCTCTATTTTTGTTGACAGATCTTTCTAATGGCACAAGAAGAAGAAATCTCCCTGGAGGAGACCAATCGCATTCGCGTTTCGCTTGGTTTAAAACCGATACCTGTTCCCACACAGCCCAAAGAAACGCCCGCCACACAAGATAGCAATGCCGTGAACCCAGGAACCAGCACCAGCTCAGGTGAGTCGATCTCTCTGGAGGAGACTAATAAGCTTCGTGTGTCTATGGGACTGAAACCCATTCCAGCGGAAAGTGCGTCGACATCGTCAGTTGCCCAGAGCGAGGCCGCACGCAAGAACTGGGAGGAAAAATACATGGCTGACAAAAAGGTCAAAGACGAAGAGCGCATTCGCGAAAATATTGAGCTGGCGCGCGAAAAAGCCGAGCTCCGTAAGCAACTTACAGGCACCACTCTGGCCGACTCAGACAGTTCTGCCAACGACACCAAGTCATGGCTCGCCAAACTCAAGAAGAAGCAGGCAAAGCAACAAGAACGAAAACATCAGAAGCCTCAGAAGGCAGCTGAAGAACCCCAGAAAAAGACAGCAAAGGGATTCAAGAAGGTAGAGAGCCAAAAACAGAAAAATGCATACGACGCTACTGATCTCAAGGGCATCAAGGTGTCACACAAGCTGAGCGAGCTGCAGGGACAAGTGGGAGATGTAATTCTCACACTTAAGGATTCATCGATTTTGGATGACGGCGAGGTTGAGCTGGAGTCAAGTGAACTGGTCGAAAAAAGAAAGCGGGAGGATAAGCTGCGAGCAAAACGCGGTCTTCCCACTAATGTCGACGATGAGGACCCATTCAAGCCTGGTGATGTTTTGTCTAAATATGATGATGTTATTGGTGACGAAGAAATCAGCCATTCGGGTAGCTTTACTCTTGATGGTTCGACAGTGCTGAGTAAAGTGCCCGTGAATAACGATGCTCGTGTGCCAAAAAAGAACGCCATCAAGGATTCTCTTGAGTTTGATGCTCAGTCTATCAGCAAGGACTACGGTGATGTCGACATCACGGGTGTGTTGGGAACCGACTACCAGGAGGCAAAGCCGGCCAAATTTAAAAAGTCAAAGAAGAAGAAGAGCAAACCACAGGCTGTTAAAAAGCGTAAAGCAGATGATGACGACGATATCCCACTGATAGATGATGATGATTTCGACCTCCAGAATGCTCTAAGTGCAAGCCGACAGAAAGCGCAGCAATTGCGGGTTAAGAAGGCGCGCATCCTGACACCACAGGAACTAGCCGATGAAATTAAAAACGAAGAAGAAGAGGACGCGCTAACACAAAAGCCAGAAACCAATGGGTTAGTTATCAGCTCAACAACGGATTTTCTCAATGTCATCAAGCAGCGAGCAGCCAACGAAGAACAGGAAGAAAAGCCCAAGACACAACAACGCCGACGACGCGAAGAAACGCCGGAAGAAGAGGAACAAATACCCCTGACGATTGAGGATCTTCCCATAGAAAATGACTCTGAAGAACCAGCACAGGCCATGGGCCCAATTGATGCCTCTATTCTTGCACCCGAGGAGCCCACGCTTTCAGGTGGTATGGCTGATGCGTTGAAGCTCCTCCGCACGCACGGCGTACTATCCAAACCAGATGAAAGTGATCCGGCCGAGCAGGAACGCAAAAAGCAACAGCGCGAGTGGTCGCGCCAACTTACACGCACCAAGATTGAGCGTGACATAGAGTTGTCGCGTGCACGTGAGGAGGTGCGGCAATCCGGCCGGTATGATCATCTTTCTCAGCGCGAACGTGAAGAGCTTGCGCAGCAGAGCAACCGTGAGCGTGATCTCGTTGATGCACGAGATGCGCAACGCAGTTTTGCCAACTACAAACCCGTTATTAATATTGAGTATCGTGACGAGGCTGGCCGTCTGCTTAGCACCAAGGAAGCGTACAAGCACATGTCCCACCACTTTCATGGTAAGGGCCCTGGTAAGGGCCGCGTTGAGAAGCAGCTTAAGCGCGACGAGGAGGAGAAGAAAAACATGGCCAAACCGCTGTTTGGTAGCGGCAGCGAGGGAAAACGTGTCTCTGGCAATGCTGGCGTCCGTCTGCAGTGATGAGATGATGATATCATTTAATATCAACTGCATGGTGATCGAAACAGCTTGCTAAAATTTGTGCTATTTTTCACCAGCTTTGAAAGACACGTGCCTAAACCTGAAGTGATGAATTGTGCTCTTATTTCCTTAAGTATAAATACAGGTTACAGTGTATCAACAAGAAAGAATAATTACGTGGCGTATGTAAATTATTGTGAAATTAATTCAAATGTCAGCGGGAGTTGTTTATTAAAACCGGGCATCAACGTAGTTTCAAAAAGACGTTACAAGCAACATGTAAACAGGTGAATGAATAATAATAATACTTCAGATATAATACTTGGTTTTTATCATTTGGCTTCAAGTCTCATGGCACTTATCACTGGTAGTAACTATGACCTCATGGAAAATAAAACCAAAACAGGGGCTATTTACTGTTATAACGAAATAAAACAGGGTTTAATTTACTGCCAATAAAACCCCGACATGATTACATTTCATAAAATTTAACTGGGAGAAAAGACAAAAATAGCACGTGATTTACCCAAAACCTACCCACGCACTTTTTTTTTTTTTTTTTTTTTGTTGAAATCTTGACTGAAGCGGTTATCTTGTGGTGATAGAAGGCTTTGTTGTTATTTCTAAATATATATTTTTTTTAAATTTTCAAATTTTTAATTTTTAACTTTTTTAATTTTTTTCTTTCTATTTGGTATCATCACGACCAAACCCATCTGTTGATACACACACTATGGCTACAACTACAGCCAATCCTGCGACTAATGATAACCTGTTTGCCAAAAAGGAGATCCTTAGCCTAAGCAGCAACCCTGCTGGCTCTAGTAGCAGTGCTGTGGTAAATGAGAAAGAGAATGGCAATGCCCATAGCAACAGCAGCAGCATTAGCAGTAGCAACAATAGTACAAAGAATTTAGAGAGCGGCGCCCTAAAACCCTTTCCGGTTTCGTTTGTGAGCGGTGATCGCACGGCCCTGTTTACACCTGCAAGCAGCAGTCGGCAGCGCCATGACCTCAAAAGCAGCGGTTATTACAACAGCAGCAGTGGTGCCACGGCAAGCAGCGGTGCAGGAACGCGCAAGCGGACCAAGTCATTTACGGAAAATATCAAACTTGATCAACTGAAAGCACCCATTAGTGTGCCGCTCGTATTCATGTGTTTGGGCTGGTACGCCACGAGTGCCTTTTCCAACACGCTCACCAAGACGATCTTGACGCAGTTCCCCTACCCCGTGAGTCTTTCGCTCGTCCAGTTTTTGCTGGCGGTGTGCTTTGGCGTGGCCACAATCACCCTTGCGCAAAACTCACACGCAGTGTTCAGTGCCCTGCCCAAGGGCACTGTTTCGCATAGAGGGTTCCGGTACCCTACAAAGGAAATCATCATGTCAACGCTTCCAATGGGAATTTTTCAACTATTTGGACACATCTTCTCTCACAAGGCAACGTCTCAGATCCCCGTGTCGCTGGTGCACACAATCAAGGCCCTATCGCCGCTTTTCACGGTGGCAGCATACCGATTTGTGTTTGGCGTGCAGTATGAGGCACGTACGTATCTGTCGTTGGTACCACTGGTCACGGGCGTGGTCATGACTTGCTCGACGCAATTCTCGTCGCAGATGAACGGCATTCTATTTGCGCTGATTGCCGCGCTCATTTTCGTGTCGCAAAACATTTACTCGAAAAAGCTGCTGACTTATCGCCAGGAAAACAACAGCGTGGCGGGAGAGGGTGGAAACGCGCCGCCCAAAATCGACAAGTTGAATATTCTCTGCTATTGCTCAAGTTTAGCGTTTGTCTTTACCTTCCCCATCTGGCTGTTTAGTGAGGGCGTGACGCTCGGCAGCGACTATTTTAACCAAACCGGAAAGTACTTTGGGGTGCCTGATCTGACGGACCCGGTGGCCGCCACAGCAACCGCTGTCGCCGCTACAACGGCCGGCACCAGTGGACTCTGCTTGCTGGTGTATTTTGTGCTCAATGGACTCTCGCATTTCTTGCAAAACCTGTTGGCGTTCCAGGTGCTGGGAATGGTCTCGCCCGTAACATACTCGGTTGCCAGTCTCGTCAAGCGTATTGTTGTGGTTTCCTTTTCAATTGTTTGGTTTGGCCAGCAGGTTAATGCGCTCCAAGGCTGGGGCATTTTGCTCACGTTTTTCGGTCTCTATCTGTATGACCGACTTGGCGGCGATAAGCACAAGAATCAGCCCAAAAAGAAGATTTTACCATTGTAAGCTGGGAGGGCATTAGAAAAAGAAAGTCTCGACAAGGGGTTTGAGCATTATTACTATTCTTATTAATAGCCATCTTTCGACAAGGTTTTATAGAAACATATCATTTTTTTTTTTTTTCACAATTAACTGGGTATCTAGAATTTAACAATATCATTTCGTATCATTTCGTATCATTTCATATCATTTCATATTATCTTATATCATTTTACATCATGTAAACAAACTATATTCTATCTATTCTCATTATGGATCCTTTTTTTTTTCTTTCTTTTTACTTTTTCTGGCGACTGTTGAAGTACTCCTTGGCGCGGTCGCCCAGCCCGACCATGAAAACAGTCTGCCACACACCAAGACCAATGCGCGGGGCCACACCGCGGTAAAGGCCCCGGATACCGTTAGTCTCGTAAATGTACTTCAACGCCGTCGTCACGGTGAGGTTGGCAGGGCGGTTGGGGTCCACGGTCTTGGACTGCATTTCCACGCGCACGACCTCAATGGGCTGGTTCCACGCCGAGAGCGCGCCGCCCACGACGGAGGCCGCAATCTTCTCGACAAAGTTGAGCGGCGCGTCGGCCGTCTTGCCTGTGATGCGGCGGAGCCCCTCCTCGCTCAGGCGCGCAAAGCCGAAGCGTGAGCCCCAGTTGGTGCACTGGCGGATGGCCACGGCGTTGACGCCCTTGTTGATGCCGCGGATGCCCTCCTGGCGGTAGATGTCGCGGAAGACGTCAAACGTCGAGGGGATCTTGGCGCTGGTGCCCGCCGCAATGGTCTTGTGGCGCGTGATCTCGACGGTCTTCATGCAGGTGCAGAACCCCACGGTGAGGTAGGCCTGCGCGAGGCCGCCGACCATGCCGCCCGTGATGCCGGCCCCAAAGTTGCCGAGGCCCAGCTGCGTTTTGGCCGCGTACTCGGCTTCCGCGGAAACAAAAAGTAAGACGGCGCCCTTGGTGGAGGCCTCGATCCAGGCCCAGGGCATTAGGCCCTGGTAGAAGCCGAGGGCACCGCCCCGCTGCCAGATCCGGCGGATGCTGTCGGCAAAGGTGTCGGCGCGGTTGGCCGCCATGGTGGTTTTAACCACCTCGAGCGGCTGGCCCAAGGTGGTCACTTCCGCCAGGTTGAGTCCCGCGCCGAGCAGGATGTTTGAGAAGTTGACGGGCTTTTTTTCAACCGTCTGGCGCGCGGCTGCGGCCGTGGGTACGGTTGTGGATGTGGGTGTAATAAGAACTTGGCTCATGGTAGAAGGGGCAAGGCGGGAAGTGGGATATGCAAAGTATGAATAGTTAAGGGAGCAGTATATGCAGAATATGGATAGTTAAAGGGGGAGCGCTGGTTACTGGAGCCTTGTGGATGGTGGATAAGACGCTGCTGGTGAGCAGGCCGTCCCTTTATATACCAGGGAGGCGATGCTGATGGAAGATAAAGAGGCCGCGACTTTCGCCAGCAGTAGGGCCATCAGTTGTAGCCACCTTACTTTGATGATGTGCACATAATGAGATTTTCTGGTGTCAGGTTGTTGTCAATTTTTTTTGTTTTTTTGTGTGTGGTCATAAACCCTCATGGCTCATGGCTCACTGTTGTCCCCTCAAAATTGTTGAGTTTTGGCAAACAGTTGTTATTTTTTGTTTTGTATTGGTGTTATCAGTTATCATTATGGTTACATGTTATCGTGTATTCAGGTTTTTGTTTTCTATTGTTTCAATCTTTTGTTGACGCACAAAAAACAACAATCCGGGGTGTGTTGAAACGTGGTGCTACGTGAACATGAAAAACGAGAGACTGATGGTGATGTTTGGCAGAATTGGTAGTTGATTTATTTCAATGTTGTTGTTTAGTTTTATTATTATAACAATGATAACAATGTCATTATCAGCAGTCGTAACACAGATTACAATTCTTTTGCTACTGCAAATGACTGAAAAAACAACAACGCTTACTCTTTGTAAAATCGGCTTGATCTGGCATCACAGAGCTTTACCACAAGCACAAACCGTAGTTATAACGTTTGCTTATCACTGCTGTCTACCCAGTGCATCTGTTAGTCATAAAAAACACGACTTTGTTACTGCGAATTGACGTTTTATTTTCATTTACAGGGGAATTAGCAACCGTTTTTTTTGCCTTACAGGGGGTTTCTCACTGAATGAGCCCCGCCTAAAAAAACTTTTTTTTTTTCACATACAAATCAACGCGGGGCAACCTCAACAAAGTTTAATATTGTCAACGCAAAAGGAGGGGCCAATCCAACATTAAAAATGAAAAAAAATAAATAAGCAGAGACTACCAAAAATAACTACTATGATTAACAACAACAACAACAACAACAACCAAACAAAATCAAGCCCATGGTGATGACTTGGGAAACTCAGTGCTTTCCCCTTCTAAATGCGACGTTTGCGCAGCGGCGCCCGGCGCATGGTGGTCCTGGGGACAAACATGGTACTTGATTTGGTCTCTCCACGTGATACAACGCGCAGCGCTTGGCCCCCAAGCTCGTGCCCGTCCAGCGCCAGCGCCGCTTTACCCGCGTCCTGCACCTGTGTGAACTCAACGCTGGCGGTGCCCGCCTCGGGCCGTAGCACTACTCGCTTGACTGTGCCGTACTTTGCAAAAAGATCGCTTACCTGCGTGTCGTTGATCGTATCAGCAAGGTTCGATACCTCAACGGTGCGCGCCTTGATGCTCTCGGAATCCGCCGGTGTGTCATCGTTGCCGGCAGCAACCACCTTGGAAATCGGTTTGTTGGTGTTCTTTGCTGCAATCGAAACGTGGATGGTGCGTTTTTCAAATTCCATTCCGTTCAGTGCCGTCACCGCGCGTGAGGCGGCTTCGGCGTCCTTTACCACAATAAAACTGTACCCATCATGCAGGCGGCCTTTACGCTCGTTTGTCTTGCTTAGCGGCAACTTGATACGCTCAATGGGCCCAAAGGGCTCAAAGAGCTCGCGGAGCTTAGCCTCGGTGACTTTTTCAAAATCAATTCCCTTGACAAAAAGCTCGCGGTCTTCGTACACTGCGCCTGTGCGTTCCTTCTTTTGCGATGGATCGGAGATCTTGACCACCAGGTCAAATGACTTTTGATCTGAGCTGGAAGTTAAGCTCTTTCCATTCAAGGCTTGCTGAGCTTGTAGAGCCTCCTCGGCCGAGGCAAACTGAACGTAGCAAAACCGTCGGTGTGTGTTGAACTTGAGCGAGGGGAACCTGATTGATAAAACGGAACCAAAATCACTAAAAAGCTTTCTCAAAGACGCTTCAGTCTCCGAGGGTGGGAAGTTAGTCACCCATAGTGTGGTGGACTGGCCAGAATGCACAGTGATTTGTGTGCCATTAATATCCTTCAAATGCTTGGTCAAGGCAGCGAGCCTACCCTCATCGGTCTTGAACTCAATAGTGGCAATTCCATTGTTGATGGTAATCTCAAGAATTTCGCCGCACTCGGCAAAGAATTTCTGCAAGTCCTCTTTTGAAATGTTGTGAATATTTGAGACAATAACCGTATTGTGTTCTCTATCACGGGGCTTGGGTGCATTGTTGAATGGCGTAGTGGTTGAAACAGTCGACTCAATATTTACTGTTAGCTCAGTGGGTTGGTCCACGTCCATCTTTTGAGTCTTGAGTGGTCGCGATTCAATAACTTCAACTGGCTTAAACTCTTCATAAGCGCGTTTGTTGCTGTCATCGTAAACCGTTTGTCGCTGGGCCTGATAGTACTTCAGTCTGCCTCTGCATAGTGCTAGCGCTTGCTGAATTGAGTAAAATGTGCCATGGGCATTTTCGTAGTCCGTAAACTCTTGCAACACGCGCTCAACCCAGTCAATGTTATTTCTTGTCAGAGCCTTTGTGAAAACATCAACAACTCCTTGATAGTCGCCGTGCGCTTTCTCCCAATGTGCCCACTGAATCCAAAACTCAGCCAGGTCACCATGGTACTTGCTAACTCGGTTCCAGATCGTGCGGGCTTGATCCTTATCTTCTAAAAGTGTCCACTCACTAATCAAAAACTTTTCAAGCTCAAAATCAGTGTCATCCTTGCCCTGCGAGATGGCGCGCGTAAATGCAACTTCTGCCTCCAAAACAAACTCCTCAAGTCTTTTTTCATCGCTACTGTCGGTAAAATGCCGTCTCAAAAAATGCAGCCATGGAATCTCAACCTTCTTCCATTCTTTGTAGTTTTCAGGTTTTTTGAAAAATCCAATGTTGTCGACACTCTCTTTCACGTAGTCAATGTCCTCCGGTGAATCACGCAAAATCTGGAGTAGTCGGATCTTGTGTCCCCACAAATCTCCTGATTTTGGGCAAGCTCTGGTCGCTCGTCGGAGCAAATCGAGAACTTCTGTAGTGCTAACACCCATCAGCGACATGTATAAAATATAATCGTCCCAAATGGCAGCAAAGCTTGTTGGGTATTTTTCCAGCACGCGTTCGTAAAGTGCCATCACCAGCTTTGACTCCTGGTACTTTTTTGGCTGCGAGAGCTCCCACTGAATATACGCCGCGTAGTTTTCAAGCGAGTCGTTTTCCTTGATAGAAATTTCCCATGTGTCTCGCACTTCCAGCGTCTTGAGAGCCGCTGAGTAAATTTTATTGGCCTTGACAAGTTCAGTCTCGTAGTTGGCATTGTCGTAGGTAGTGATAAAAGTTGAGTAGTCGGAGAACGTTTCCGAGAGGGTTGAATGCGGAACTCCCAGGCGCGCCTGGTACAAAAGCTTAAGCTGACTGATACTGTCGTCCTTTTTTTCAGGGTCCTCTAGCCCACGCGCAATGAAATCCCGGTAAATATTCCAAACCAGATGGCTATTAGGAATCCGGTAGCTGGTGAGATATGCACCAGTCGCCAATTCCTCTAAAACCGCTTTGTGATCAATATCGCCTTCGTCAAATCTTTGCACCAGGTACTCAGTGTAGCGTTTCCAGAGCGTGACTGACGGAAAATACTTTACAGACTCCTTGTAGATAACAGGAATCAACTCAGTTGGTATATTTTCGTCTTCGGTCCAATCAATCCACTGTTGCTCAGACAATAGCAGAATAGACGCCATTGATGTTCGGACGTTCTGCAGCTCTTCTGCCATGGGCTGACCCATTGCTTGGAGTGTAGCAACAAGCAAGTTGTAGCCCTCATAGCTGTGACTGTCCCGGTCGATTAGACCCTGAGCCTTTCCGAGATTCTTTATATGTTTTTCAGCTTGTTCCGACGACAAATGGCTCATTTCAGTAAAGCTGATGGAGATGATTTTTTAAATTCTTTAGTAAAAAAAGTCGGGTCCTGGGGAAAGTATGAACCCACATAAAATTAAAAAATTACTCTAAAGGCTGAGGTTAGGGCACCCACGCCTTTAACAAACAAGCACAAATCCGACTATCTCGGGTTTCCAATACTTTTAGGACCCTATCCAAAGAATATATACAAATATATATACACACATCAAAACTCACCTCAATTAACCACACCACCTCGTCTCAGGGATAATTTACTATGCCTAAGCCAATTACTGTCCTGGGCCAGCAAATATCTATTGAGGCTGTTGTTCTGGTGGCCCTTGGGGCCGCCGCCAGCATGTACGTCGTCCGCGAGCTACTCTCCCTTATTTTTTGGCGCGCCCTGATATTGTGGGCCGGCGTTTCGACCGCACTAGTAGCCTTCGGATTCGTGGCTCTATGGGCACCTAACGCTGACAATATTAAAAAAAAGAAAAAATCCTTGAAGCAAACACTTGTGCCGCTGGCGTTTACTAGAAAATGGAGCGCCAGTTCTAAAAACACAGAAAATACCACTGTCCCCGAGGCAGTGTACCCCCAATCCTTTCTTGTTTCAACGGCAATTGACCAGCTGATTGAGTATATAATTCGGGACTTTGTATCATCTTGGTTTCAGGGGATTTCGCAAAATCAAGAGTTCCCGATGCAAGTTGACAGCACGATCAGGCATGCACTGATTATGCTCAGTATGCGAATGAAAGATATTGAATGGTCGGACATGCTCGTGACTAAAATGATGCCGATAGTTACGGACCATTTTCACAATTTTGTTGCTGCTGAAACCGCCGTTCGGGAGCGCTCAATGGGGCGTGATCTCACTGATAACAAGGAGTTTCAGTACGCTGTTGCTGGCCAGTACTGTCACGGCCGACTTCATCCATCTGTCGCACTTAAGCACTATCGATACGCTGACTACCGTAAAGGATGGCTGCGTAATCTCGTAGACCGGTTCATTCCGCTTTTGCTGGGCACTTCGTCCAGCTCTATCGTAGTGAATCATCTTTCTCGAGATATTCTTGCCTGCTCGGTGCTTTTTCCCGTCTTGTCAATGTTTTCGGACTCTGACTTTTGGAACCAAATGATTGTCAATACTGCTGGACCTACTTTGCAGGACCGTCAAAAAGTCGAAAAACTTATGAAGGCCCTCAATGAACATGCCACCGGTAATGCTAATGGCAGTAAGTCAGTGACCATCAGGCTTAGTCCTACTGCCGACCAAGGTGCATACGAAAAGTTTATCCGCGATATCAACAAGATCCGCACTCTACCCGAGGCGCGCCAGGCCCGATATTATATGTCAGTCCAGCTTAAACGAAGCGTCAAGCAGGGCAACAATCCTGTTTACGTCTCCCGGCTACAAACTGCCAAAAATATGATTGACCGCCAGATTGCAAAGATATCAGGACAGCAATTGGAAAGGAGATCAACAGCCGATCTCAAGTTAAGTGGGATCAATACCAAGGACCCAAGAGAGGACTATACTTTGAAGGATATTCTAAATGACCCTGCCTGTGCTGTCTACTTTATGGAGTATATGGATCAAAGCCGCCGCACAATGTTGGTCCAATTCTGGCTGACTGTCAACAGTTTACGAAACCCCTTAGAAGACGATATTAATGATAATGATACCAACGATACCACAACAACTACAATTAACGAGAACGATATTGCACAAATATACAAGACCTACTTCAACGGCAGAATGCCTTACATCTCCGCTGAAAACGAAAAAGCTGTTGCTATGTTTGTAAAATCAAAGAAACAGTCCCCTGAGCAGTATATCAAAGCCAGAAACGCTATTCTTCAAACACAAGCATCTGTGTATAAAACCATGAAGGTTCGGGATCTGGTCAACTTTAAAAAGTCAGATCTATTCTTAAAGTTTCTTGCATCTGATCGTACTGTTTCCAGTGCTTCCAACAACTCGCCTAGTGCTACAAAGAGTAGTGTTGATGCATTGCAACTTGATAGTATTGATTATCAGGAGCCTGAAGATACCTTCAAGGCAGTGGCTGCGGTAGAAGAGGCTTTCAATAACATCATGGAAAGCACACCAGTTAATAGCAAGCCTAACGTGTTTTTGGACGATGAGGAAAAGCCTAAAAAGGATAATTACAAGCCTCTTTTTGAGTCTGATAGTGAAACCGATTCGGAGGAAGATGACAATGAAGATAGTGAGGGCGATGGTGCTTCAACTGAAGGAGATGAATTACACTTGGCGGCACCTGGAGACCTGTCGTTGACTGAAGCTATCAGTATTCTATCGTCAGAGATTGATGTTTTGTATAGACAAGAGGCGGTTCTCGAGCCTCTTCTGCACAAGGCCGAGCTTACCAACAATATTGGCAATCTGCGCATTTTGCGAAAGTCCAAGGCGAGCCTCGAGAAGGAAATTCAACGGAAAGAACTACAACGTCAACAGTATATTGTGCAAGAAAGTGATAACAGTTTGTTTGGTCGTTCCAACATCCAGATCCGCTCATACATGAGCTCTTCTGATCAAGGTGGTCATTACATGCTCTATATCATTGAGGTTGAACGTCTTGCCTCAGATGGTAGTGTTTCGGCAGGTTGGGTTGTGGCCAGACGGTATAGCCAATTTTTCCAATTACACCAGCATTTGCGCACGCGGTTCCCCCAGGTTAGGAAACTCGACTTTCCCAAAAAGGGCGTTGTGCTCAAGTTTCAGCACAAGTCGTTTGTAGATGCTCGGAAAATTGCTCTGCAAAACTATTTACGTGAATTATTGAAAATGCCCGATGTCTGTCGAAGTAAGTCATTTCGCTTATTTCTTTCCTCAGAGACATTTTCCCTCGATTCACTTTCCAGCAATGCAAGCACTGAAACCAGCTCTCTCAACGACGGCGATACAGAGGAGATTGATTTGCGCAAAAGCATTACTTCTGATATTGATGCTGAAGCTGAACTTGATCTGGCCCGGCCGTTTATCCAACCCATTTGCGATCTTTTTATTCAAGTTTTTGGGTTTGACCGTGGCAACAACTGGTTGCGCGGACGTGCCGTCGTGGTGGTTGTGCAACAGATTCTTGGTGGCACTATTGAGAAGAAGATTCGCGAGTCGGTTGCCGGTTTGGCCAATGAGCAGAATATTACCAACCTGATTCAAAAAATTACCGACTCAATTTGGCCCGAGGGTAAGATGAAGGGGCCGTCACCCGTGCGCACCAACTCGGAAAAACTTAAATGCAAGCATGACGCCGAGGTCATTGTGCATGGACTCATCCGTGATGCATCTATAAAGATTGTGGGCGGGTCTAGCTCGCGCTATGCTTCGACACATGTGTTTGGCATGTTTCAAAACGAGATTTTGAATGCCCATTTGGTTTACACCTTGCTTGATGTAATCATTGAGCAGTTGTTTGACTAGTGGCAATTAATATTGACAAATGAACCAAAAAATAAATTAATAATAATAATAAGTTGATTGCTTTATACTACAATTTAATAGATAAGCTCTCTAGTGCTAAGTTTGTTTAAATGCATATAGACATCAGTGCCATATCCTTCAATACTTTGCAGGATGACATCACCACCAAAGTACCGCGCATAAAGGCGAGTTATGGGCAGACCGTAACCAAAGCCCGCCATGGGCGCATTCATCATGGGCTCGGAAAACTCGGGGTCAATATCAGGCGCGTCCTTTACAGTGGTGTAGTTGTATAACCAAACGCGCTTTTGCACAGAGCGCGGGATGCCGCCGCCCTTGTCACTAATACGAATGGTAAAGTCCTCAGAACCGTCGCCAACGACAATTGTGATGGGCGGGTATTTAGAGGCCTCGAGATCAGTACCATATCGCTCCACAACTGCACGCAGCGAGTTCTTGACCACCTCAAAAATCATATGCGAGAGGTGTGCGGGGATGTACATGTATCGCAAGTTCTCGTTGCATTCTATAATGACCTTGGGCGCTTCGTACATTCCGTACCAGTCCTCGCAGATCTGCTGCGCAAGTTGTGTTGCATGCCCAATGGTTTCCTTAATATTGGTATGGGTGCAGATGATACCGACATAGTCCTTGGCAAACTTACCTTCCATGAGCGCAAGTTGTTGGCCAATAAGCATACGGATACCAATGCGCGACATAAAAAAGCGATCCAAAAAGCTTTGAATATCTTGCTCAAACACCTCAGTGCTATACTTGTCCTTGTTGGTGCCCTGTAAGGTTGTGCCGTAGTCGCGAATGCCCTGGGCCATCGTCGTGACAACGGCATCGTGTCTTTTCCGCACGCTTGTGAGGCACTCCGAAAAAAGCGTAAGATAATCATAGACTTCGCGTGGCCAGCGCTGGTCGCCGTCGTATTTGGCGAGTGGTGATGTTAGCCCATTTAAAATTCGGTCACGTATTGATCCCAAGATTGATTTTTCTGGTTTGTCTTGCTCTGAGCTCAGCTTGCTCGCCTCGGCGTGTTTCCGTCGAATGAGATACTGCTCCGCAGCTAGATCTGGGTCAAGACTGCTCGGGATAGCCAAGCTTTGACTGGACGACTCCAATAGCTCAGTCTTTACATCGGTTGGAATATTTTCCTTTACGTACTTAACCATTTTAGTAATATCCTCAAATGATTGCACATACCAACTAAGCACGCGCTGAATACTTTGAGTCTGTGCTAGAGGTTCCGGCAAATTCTCCAGCTCGTGCACTTTGTGTGCTAATCGCACAGGCAGCTCGTCGGCCATGAATTGTGACGCGCGGAATACCGTTGCCGTTGTAGGCTTTCGTCCGAACTGTGCCATCTGCGCCAGAGACAGCGCCGTAGGCGGAAATCGCGCATAGTGGGCAAGCAACTTTGTAGTAGCCGCCGACTTTTTCAACGCTGTAGGCATGATGGTTAAGCGCTTTTTCAATACCGTTGGGAATTTATATTCAAGATGAAGAGAAAGGAGAGAGAAAAAAAAAAGACAAGATCAAAAGCAACATAAATTGACCAGTCTCCATGTTTTAAAAAACTTTCATAAGGACTTTGTCGCCATGAACTTTGAGTTTATTTATCCTCGGAACTTTGAAGAGACGACTGGGAAAATAAGGTTGAGATGACATAATCATGTGACCTATATTTGCGTTTCATTATTCTTATTGTATAAGTTCTGACAAATTCACACATAATTAACACGTAAGTTATGACATATCAACACCTTATTTTGAATCAGTTCGTCTCAATTTTCAGCACCGGCGCTTGATGATCTTGCACTTTTTAGCTGCAAAAAGAAATATATACCAATACAAGTCAATAATGCCTACCGCACAAGAATTGAGAGAACGCCGACAGGCGCGTATTAAGAATGGCGCCCGCAACCGTCTTGAGCAGATCACAAAGACTGCCCTCCCGGATGATGCCAGTCGTGACTATAAAGGTACTTTAACACACATTCCAGCTGATTCTTTGTGTATTTGCTAACGCTTAACTGTATAGAGCATGATGTCCCGCAGGTAAAGCCGGCCGTACCAGAGCCTACTTCAGGAATCTCTACTGATGATATCAATTTGATTCATGAAGACCCCGAAAGTGATATCATTGAGATTGTACGTCAAGAGCAGCAAAGTCAACTTGACATTGAGGACGATGTGTCGCCGGAGTTTGCCAACGATCCCTTGTTCAAGCTTTTAAAGGAACTGAACACGTCTATGGAGGCTGGCGGCGACATTCCCACGAACTTTGATCCTTCGGCATTATTCGCCAGCATGCCTGGTATGGGCAATATCGGTGCTGGTGGTCCTGGCGCAAGCCAGGCCCCGCCGCCGCCCGTGGCCGTCAAGAGTCGTGCTACGGTTATGATGGATCTTACGTGGACGCTGATCCATTTTGTCAGTAACCTTGTGCTTGCATTCTATCTTGGTCTGCACAAAAGCCACGAGATTGCATTTAATGAGAACGGAGAGGTTGAGGCTACTGCCGTTGGCGAGGTCCCATCATCTGCACGCCTTTTGTGGTACTTTGCCACACTTCAGCTGATACTTCAGAGCTCAAAGTTCTTCTTTGAAGCACGCGTACCCCCGCCTCCATCAAAGATAGTCAGTCTTGCATCATTCTTACCTCAACCGTTTTCGGGATACGTTATTATGGGCGTCCGCTACGTGCGCATTATTCAGACAATCTTGCAGGATTTCTGCCTGCTGCTGTTTATAGCAGGTATTGCAAGCTATTTCAACTAGGCAGCTAATGTATAACTGATCTTGCTAAGAATTGGATTTTTATTTTTTTTTGGTTTATTTATATTCAATACGGTAGGTAGGTCTAACTGAGAATAAGGGCAGTGATTGTATTATCAAACTCCTTAGCAGTATCCTCCACAATGGAGGGGTCCCCAACAGTCTCATCAGCATACGAGTAAGAGAGTACTAAAGGACCATTAACGTAGGAGGCAGCTGAACAAAGGATAGGTGGGAAGTCCGTGCTGATGCCCTGTAAAAATCTAAAGTTATCGAGACTCCATTGATTGGTGTTAGCGAACCGGTTTGAAACTAAAAGAGTAGAAACTTCAACTGAAAAGAGGTGTGCCTCGCCAATTCTTCTTTCACATAACTGGCGTTGGTCTCCGGCCAAATCGGTGAACTCATTGATGGCATCCTCAACCCCACGATCTATGTAGCCCTGAATAACATTCCGAATCTCAGCAGCATCTTTCCAAAGATCAGGAATGTTGGTTGCGGTCGACTCGACAGAGATGCTTGAAATAAAGTCTCCATAAGGTGTCTCGCCGTATTTTTCAATGCCCTTGATAAATGGTCGCATGTTGCGTGGAATATTGCAAGTGGCTTTGGGATAATGTTTACCCCTAGCTTGGAGAGCTTTTTGAAGCGAGTAGAGAACAGCTGCAGAGAGCACAGAAGTGATTGATGTCTTGTGCTGTTTGGTTTTAGCGACAAGCTTTTTTAGGTCTTCTGCAGAAATAGTACTGTAAAGGCTTTTTGTTAGAACTGGCTTGTCAAACGGATTAGGGACTAGAGTGCCGGCCCAAAAAGCGGTGTTGGCATCATCAGGAGCCTTGAACCCCTTGACAGGTCCTGTCAGACGAAGATCCTTTAGGCCCAGCAATTGCTCGAACGAAGGGACCGGTTCCATACTTGATGGGATTTCCAGTACATAATCAACTGACTCGTCCTTGACCAATGATTCAGCCTGTGAGTTGAGGTTTTCTGTCAGTTTCACAAGAAAGTCTTGCGCAGATGTACCATCAAATAGAGAATGGTGAAAGAAAAAATTCAATCTCACTTCACCACTAATGAGAGGCGTGACCCACAAACGCCATCCTGGAACCGAGTCAAGGTTGGGAAATTGTTCAGAAAGCTGCCGACAGACATGGGTTTCAAGGGTATCAAGATCTGACTGCTCACGCCAGACAATATTTTTAGCGAGATCCACCTTGTCAGCAATTACCTCATAGTATTTATCATCATGGACCTGCAAAAGAGCGGCAAGAGCAGGATTACCAAGTACAATGGGCTTAACCGCAGCCAGCAACTGTGAAGGCAAGATGGTGGTTTTTGTGGGGTGCTTGAGACTTGCACTGACGCTGACGGACAAGTACACGTTCAGAAGGTGTTTGTAAGCTGAAGAAGTCTCCGCAACACTCAGTGGGCGGGAATTTGTCATGGTACTTTTGGTTGGTTTTATTGCTTTTGAAATATAGCTTGTAATTCAGTGGAAATATAGTCTTTGATTCAAATGAATGCTGGTTTGAGTTTTTCAAGTTTTTTTAGTCCGTTTGTTTTTAGGATTAAGGGCACTCGGCTAGGTTTTATACACTTGGCAACAGTATACCTATTTAGAGGTACTATTAGGCTCCCAATAGAGGCGCGGGTTGGCGTCCACTACGTGCGCATTATTCAGACGATATTGTAGGATTTCTGTCTGCTGCTGTTTATAGCAGGTATTGCAAGCTATTTCAACTAGGCATCTAATGTATAACGGATTTTGCTAAGAGTTGGTTTATTTTTATTTTTTTATTTTATTTTTTTTTTGGTTTATTTATAGTCAATACGGTATGTAGGTCTAACTAAGAATAAGGGCAGCGATTGTATTATCAAACTCCTTGGCGGTATCCTCCACAATGGAGGGGTCCCCGACAGTCTCATCAGCATACGAGTAAGAGAGTACTAAAGGACCATTAACGTAGGAGGCAGCTGAGCAAAGGATAGGTGGGCCTTCAGAGCTGATGCCCTGTAAAAATCTAAAGTTATCGAGACTCCATTCATTGGTGTTCGCGGGCCGGTTTGAAACCAAAAGAGTAGAAACTTCAACTGAAAAGGTGCGTGCCTCGCCAACTCTTCTTTCATATAGTTGGCGTTGGTCTCCGGCCACGTTAATGAACTCATTGGTGGCGTCCTCGACTCCACGATCTATGTAGCCCTGAATAACATTCCGAATCTCAGCAGCATCTTTCCAAAGATCAGGAATGTTGGTTGCGGTCGACTCGACAGAGATGCTTGAAATAAAGTCTCCATAAGGTGTCTCGCCGTATTTTTCAATGCCCTTGATAAATGGTCGCATGTTGCGTGGAATATTGCAAGTGGCTTTGGGATAATGTTTACCCCTAGCTTGGAGAGCTTTTTGAAGCGAGTAGAGAACAGCTGCAGAGAGCACAGAAGTGATTGATGCCTTGTGCTGTTTGGTTTTAGCAACAAGCTTTTTCAGGTCTTCTGCAGAAATAGTATTGTAAATGCTCTTTGTTAGAACTGGCTTGTCAAATGAATTAGAGACTAGAGTGCCGGCCCAGAAAGCAGTGTTGGCATCATCAGGAGCAGTGAACCCCTTGACAGGTCCTGTCAAACGAAGATCCTTTAGGCCCAGCAATCGCTCGAACGAAGGGACCGGTTCCATACTTGATGGGATTTCCAGTACATAATCAACTGAATCGTCCTTGACCAGTGATTCAGCCTGTGAGTTGAGGTTTTCTGTCAGTTTCACAAGAAAGTCTTGTGCACATGTACCATCAAATAGAGAATGATGAAAGAAAAAATTCAATCTCACTTCACCGCCAATGAGAGGCGTGACCCACAAACGCCATCCTGGAATCAAGTCAAGGTTGGGAAATTGCTTAGAAACCTGCTGACAGACATGGGTTTCAAGGGTATCAAGATCTGATTGCTCACGCCAGACAATATTTTTGGCGAGATCCACCTTGTCAGCAATTACCTCATAGTATTTATCATCATGGACCTGCAAAAGAGCGGCAAGAGCAGGATGATCAAGCACAATGGGCTTGACCGCAGCCAGCAACTGTGAAGGCAAGATGGTGGTTTTTGTGGGGTGCTTGAGACTTGCACTGACGCTGACGGACAAGTACACGTTCAGTATGTGTCTGTAAGCGGAAGAAGCCTCAGCAATACTCAATGGTCGGGAATTTGTCATGGTACTTTTGGTTGTTTTTATTGTTTTTGAAATATAGCTTGTAATTCAGTGGAAATGTAGTCTTTGATTCAAATGAATGCTGGTTTGAGCTTTTCAAGTTTTTTTAGTCTGTTTGTTTTTAGGATCAAGGGCACTCGGCTAGATTTTATACTCGTGGCAATTATATACCTGTCTGGAGGTACCATTACACCCCACTGATAATTTTATGAGAATTGGTACAGAACAGAATGGTGCATAAAAGCAATGGTATGCGCAGAAAGGGTATAATTATATGTAAATGAATTCTAGTACATAAAGTGTAGAGCCAGTAGCTGGAGCAGCTATTGCTAAACGGTTGAATCTCTGTGTCAATATTACTGCTGGATAGATGGCATGGTCGTTTTTGAAGCGTTTATGAATTAAGGCTAAAATAAAGTTATTTTTAGACTGAAAAGTTGTGTATCTCGCACAAAGCTCCCTTAAATAACTGAGAATTTCAAGAGCAATTCTATTACGTCTATTTACTATCAACAAGTAGTGAAATAAATGAGGGTTATATGTTAATATGATCCATCAGGGGAAAGTCACCCTCAAGCATTCAAAGAGTCTTACTTGCGTATTAGCAGTGGCATTGACAAAATATTTGATCGGATTCCTTTTAGACTACTCTTTTACATGTTCCGCTGGAAGTCAAATCATCTATTCAACTCACCAAGAAAGAACTAAACCTTTTTGAAAGAACTCAATCCTTCATAAATTTTTATTTTGACGGGTACTGAAATAATATGAACCTAAAGCTCAATAAGATAAAAAAAGAATTACTACTAAAATTACGACTATAGAATATCTGAGGTCAATTGATATTATTATCGCAGGTGAATATGGTATGTGATAGCATGGTTGCAAAGTAAAGAGTAATATCTGGCTGGCTCACTGAAGTTCTAATCCAAATTTCTCATTAAGACTTTTACTAAACTCTCTGCGCATATCCTCAACTATCTCATCATCCATAATCTCAGTCGACCATGCAAAAGAGAAGGCCAGACCACCATTTTTCTGCGAAATTGCACTACACGTCAATGGTGCACCCTCTGAAGAAACGCCTTGGAGAAATCTAAAGTCTCCCAATTTCCAGTCGTCACTAGGCTCATTGGTGTCTTCGACAAGAATGGTGGAAACTTCCATAGTGCCAGTGCGTTTATTTCCAGGGCGTTGTTCGTACTTGTAGCGCTGATCGCCGGCGCGGCCGGAAAATTCAGCTATTGAGTCTTTAGCGCCACTGTTGATGGAGTCAAGGATAACACCTTTAACCTCTTGCGCAAGCTCAATTATATCTCTCGTATCGTTCTTTTTGAAATCAAGTTCAATGCTAGAAACAAAATCGCCATACTCTGTATCCTTACCAACTAATGAGCGAAGGTTTCGTGGAATAGAAACCCTAAGAACTTCGTAATCTGCGCCTCGTCTAATTAATGTTTTGTTGAGTGACTCATAGGCAAGTACAACTAAAAGCGCAGTGATAGAAGTGTTGTTGTTCTTGCAGTATGCTGCTAATGGCTTAATGTTACTGATAACAAGATAACGGCTCTTAGTCAACACTGGGAGGTCTTCGTTTTGCAAAACAGGGTTACCAGACCATACGTTCACATCGTTCTTGGGGTCGTAAAGATTAGGCTTTGTTTTGAGGTCTAGATTAAGTCCCAGCAACGTCTCAATCGAGGGAGTTAACTCTAATTGCGCTGGTATCTGTACCACTGGGTTATCATCAATGGCAGTGACTTTGTTCAACTCGTGTTGAAATTCAACTAGAAATAGCTTGGCAGATGTGCCATCAAAAACTGAATGATGAAAGAAAAAACTGACTCTGGTGATTTCTCCAATAGTGGTTAACCACAACCGCCAAGGTGGGATCGCATCAATGTGTTCAAACCGTGACGATACCTGGTGACAAATATCGTCCTCGAGCGAATCCAATGAATCGTGCTGTTTGAAAACCACGTTTTGAGTCAAATTGATTTCTGAAAGAACTTGTAGTCGGTAATTGTCCATAACTTTGTCATGGACTACGACTGTGGAGAAAGCAGCATGACGGTTGGCAAGAGCGCGCAGAGCAGTGAAGATTAGTCCATGACTCAATGGCGTACCGCTGCAGCTAGCAATGGTCGCGCTAAATGCAACAGAAAGATAAATATTCATGTCATGGCGGAAGGCTGAAGCGGACTCGATGACCCCAAGTGCTCGGGTACGGAGTGGTTTATGTGGGTTCTCTAGACAAGACATGGCGATACGGATCCAGGGGATTTGATGAGTGGTTGTGACCTTCTTAGGTTTCGGTTTTTTTTTTTTTTTTAAAGTTTTGGAAGGAGACACAACGTTGGCTACCCACAAGAAAACATGAAAAATCTCAGATCTGCGACTATTTATACTCCGTTGCACACCTCCCTCTAGAACTTCCATCCATCCTAAAATCTGGAAGAATATCATTTATTCCAGTAAATAGATCAATAGAGTACAATCCACAAGGCAAGCCACATTTTTGATATTACTGTCTTTCCTTAAATTACCAACCCGATGCAGTCAGCTGTTACGCTCCTCATCTTATGCCTGCTCATGGCAGTCTCGTACGTGTCACCATAATATTCAGGATTACTTTGTAATATTTACTAACACCCTCTTAAGCTGCTATTTGGCAGGCCTAGTGCCGCTTATTATTCCTCTGTCGCAGCAGAAGATTCGCCTGATTTCAGTTTTTGGTACTGGTATTCTGATTAGTACTGCACTTCTCGTCATCATTCCTGAGGGCGTTGACACACTCTACTCGACAACAGACACTTCACCGCGCGCAAAAGTTGGTCTCACGCTGCTTGCAGGCTTTCTAGTTATGTATCTTGTCGATAAGCTTCCTGCGGTCAGTCTAGCTTCTGAAAACGGTAGCTTTCTGCCGCTCTCCTTTGATATGTCTACATCTCGCTTCAGCAACACGGAGAATCCACCCTTGAGCCCTTCCAGCCCACCTCCTACTTCTAGTATGCACCAGCACGACTCTGTGAAATCCACATCTGTTGGGCTCGTTATTCACGCGCTTGCGGATGGCATTGCTCTTGGTGCCTCCGTTGCGACGGAGAATTCCGCTCTTGAAGCCATCATCTTCCTCGCTATTATGGTGCACAAAGCCCCTGCTGCATTTGGTCTGGCGGCCGTTGTTTTACAGGCCGGCGGTGTGAGCCGCGCTAAAAAGACTCTTGCAATTTTCTCACTGTCTGCACCCGTCGGCGCGATTCTCACGTACCTTGTGATTACAATCCTGGGTTCGTCGGATACTGCGCTGATACAATGGTGGACAGCTATCCTGCTAATTTTCTCCGGCGGTACATTTCTCTATGTTGCGGTACATGTCATGCAGGAGTCGGGAAATGCGAACTCGCTGGCCGAGTTGCTGGTGTCTGTGGGTGGCATGTTGGTGCCGTTATTGACAATGTTCATGCCCGATGACTAGTCTTATGGTCCAGGTGGATACAAGGAAAAGATTTAGATACTAATTGCATATAGTCGAGAAATGAAAAACACTCCATTTATATAATATCAAAAACAAAAGAAAAAAGAAGAAAGAAAAAAACCAATCTTTGGCTCGACATCATTACTCGGTAGTAATTCTCGCTTCACTAGCTAATGTTTGAATATCAAAAAAATTGATTCGACCCAGGATCGAACTGGGGACGTTCTGCGTGTTAAGCAGATGCCATGACCAACTAGACCATCGAACCATTTCATATTTGTAAAATTTAGCATTCTATCTCGAGGAAGATATAGTAAATTTAAATAATTAAAAGACTTTTTAATTTGTACAATGTTAGGCATTTTCAATGCTCTATTTTATTTTTTTGGGCCTTAATATTTTAGGAAATCATTTGAAGGCTGAAAAAGTTTGTTACAATATAATTCATATGTCATAAGGTCTAAGTCACAATTTTCATTGAACGTCTGAACTCATAACGCGCGCTTATGTCCCTACCTTGTATGTCATTTTGCTATATAATTTTATTTGTAACTATTTGATTTAAGGATAATAAACTGATTTTCTATCTATCTATCTATGTATCTATCTATCTAGCCTCAACACAACAGGTAAGATGGAATAAGGAGGTACGCCAGTTACTACCACAGACACCCCAGGGCAACCACCAGGCAATTATATTCGCTCTAAAAGAGCCTCAGCAATGTTTAAATCCGGTGCCACGGAATCTATACAACGATGAGAGATTTAGAACGACTGTGTTTAAGACCCTAGAATAGAATAGAATATCTGTTTATTGTCCTTACATCAAATGGTTACAAATAAATTATATAACAAAATGACATATAAAGAAGACATGTGATTTCAAAGGCGTTTGTCTCTCTGAGACTGTCAAGGTAGCGGTGTCAGCGCG
>QQZM01000004.1:172833-214369 GCA_013365045.1 Geotrichum candidum | reverse complement strand
TTACAAATAAATTATATAACAAAATGACATATAAAGAAGACATGTGATTTCAAAGGCGTTTGTCTCTATGAGACTGTAAAGGTAGCGGTATCAGCGCGCGTTATGAGTTCAGACATTCGATGGCGCCGAATTTTAAGACCCTACACAGAAAAATAATAAATAAATTAACATTAACTGGAATAATGACATCCGACAGGGAAATTAACAAGTTAATTTGTTCTGAGAGAGTACAATAAACATCAAAGAAGACCCCATGAGCTAAAGTAACAGTCAACGATTGATACAGGTAGAGCTGTATAACACTTGACACAGAGCGATACAAGAGAGGCTTCGAGCAGCTTGGATCATATTTTGAAACGAGTCTCGGTTCTAAAGATAGGATTTGTATGTTATTGTGTATTCCGTACTGTTCAGTGCATTTTGACAAGCAAGAACAAAAGTAGATTTTATAACTAGGACCATGTTGACTAATTTTTTTTTTTTTCATGTGGAAAACCGAAAGTGGAAATCGTTATCAGATATAGAATCTGGGTAGGGTTTAAATCTCAGATCGCTATATTTGGTAACTTTTACAAACTGGTGTAACTTGCTTCAGTATAGTCAGGTCTCAGCAAGGTGACCCTGGCCAGCAATCACGGACAGAGGTGGAAAAATGACTCTGGTTGTGCAAGTTCAAGAATTTTTTCTAAATCGTCAACATAAATACAAGCACATTACAAGGTCATGAATTTTAATGCCGCTATGTTGCCATTTAGAGATCTTTTGGTTGCTCTTGAGTTTGCATTGCCTCCTAACAGATCGGGCTTTCAGAAGCATCCCAAATGGTCCGTGTTTTAACAGCCTTATGTTAGCTCTCAGAAGCGGATTTTTCTCACTTTAATCCTGTGAGATATCATAATAATACCGTCTTGTTGGTTTGTTTTCTTGTTTTTTTTTATTATTATTATTATTATTATTTTTATTATCTCAACACGTTTTACCCCCTGTGGTTATTAATATTTTTGGTGTTATGCAACGGTTGTCAGTTTTGCTTTTTTATTTTTCATGACTCCCGAACTTTTGCCCTTTTTTTCCATCTCCCAGCTTTTCTTCCCTTCCACGTTTCACTTCCTCCTTCCATCGCCCCGGCTCACTTCCCAGTCTATCACTTACATATACCCAAATCTTCGACCTACGAGCCTGCTTTAAGACATGGCCCTGTACAATTTTAGCAGCTCTATTGAAGACCATCCGGCATTACAGAACCATCCACGGTTTCGTCGCATCATCCGTGATTTACGCTATGGCATACACACATCTGCCACTAAGACATCCGAGTTCTATAGCCGTCAGGGTCCCGTGAACCGGATATTACTTGTCATTGCTGGTTTAGCATTTCTCACCATTATTGTTCTCTTTGCTATATACCGTGAGAGTGTGCTTGAACTACTTGTATCATTTGCTGATGCGCTGCGCGCATTACAGTACGGCCCGTTCATCTTGGGTGGGCTTGTCGTAGGCGTGTCGTTTCCGCCGCTGATTGGCTACTCGATGCTTTCATCGCTTTGTGGCATGATGTATGGGTTCTGGGGCTGGCCCCTGCTGGCGGGCTCTACGGTTCTTGGTTCCATGCTTTCGTTTCTTGCGTGCCGGTTCCTTTTTAAGGACTATGCCCTCCGCCTCGCGCGCTCTAATGCAAAATTTGCTGCTCTCACTGGCACCATGCAAGGTGATGGTATCTGGCTGTTGATGATGATCCGGCTGTGTCCCTTGCCTTATTCTCTTTCAAACGGCGCATTAGCGTCGGTGCACACCATTTCTGTTTGGCGGTTTGGCCTAGCCACCGCGATGGCTACGCCTAAACTTTTCTTGCACATTTTCGTTGGCGATCGTCTCGTTAAAATCACTACCGAGACTGATCCCGCGGCCAAAGTGATTAATATTATTTCCATGTCTCTTGCTATTATTTTAGGTCCAGTGACAGCCTATCTTATTTATATCAAAACAGTTGAGCGGGTGGAGCAAAACGAGGCCTACCAGGCTGTTGAGCTCGAAAATAGCACTTCACCTGATCCTGAACGTGATAGCTTCGATATTGAAGATGAAGACTTTGAGAACCAGCGATAGCTGCAGCTTGTTTAGACTACAGGGGTATTGGCAGTGCCAACCCAATATCCCAATTTTTTACATTTCCCTCCACAGCATTACCATATATATACACGTATCTTGTCTTATATATTTCTATATGAACATAATTTATTTACCAACAATGTCAGTCCACTTCTTACCATCAAGACCCTTAATAATGCCTTCCTTGACCTCAGTCGCAACACCAGGACCCTTGTAAGTCATGGCAGTGTACAACTGAACAAAGTCAGCACCTGCATGCGCAAAGTCAATAGCATCCTGACCGGAAGCAATGCCACCAGCACCAATAATGGTGATGTCGCTACCAAGCTCCTTTCTCAGAGTCTTCAGTGCCTTCAGGGCAAACGGCTTAACGGGAAGACCAGACAAACCGCCGGCCTGGTTAATCAGAGTCTTGTCGTGGGTGCGTAGCGAATCGGGGCGTTGAATGGTAGTGTTTGAGACAATGACACCGTCAACCTTGGAGTCCTTGACAGCAGCGGCAATAGACTCAATTTCGGGCACAGTCAAATCAGGGGCAATCTTAACAACAACAGGAGGCAGGGTGTCGTAGGGCAGTTGATCTCTACGGTCGACGACGGTCTTGAGCAAGTTCTTCAGCTTCTCCTCACTTTGGAGGTCGCGCAGACCGGGAGTATTGGGACTAGAAACGTTTACAACGAGCACATCGGCATGAGGGCCAAGGGAATCGACACCCTTGGTGTAGTCAGTGATCTCATCACCAGTTTTGTTTTTGCCAAGGTTGATGGCAAGTGCTGACAGTGGTCTACCAGCAAATCTGGTCTCCTGCGAAAGATGTTCTGCGGCCTCTCTGAGACGAAGTCGCGCCAAAACGGTCAAATGTCCGTCTGAGTTAAAGCCATATCTGTTGATGACAGCGCCGTCACGTTCCAGTCTAAACACTCTAGGCTTAGGGTTGCCGTCTTGGGGGAGCGGTGTAACAGAGCCGATTTCAACATATGAAAAACCCAGGTTGAAGAGTGTGTCAATTGCCTCGCCATGCTTGTCAAAGCCAGCCGCAATGCCGAGAGGATTTCTCAGCACAATTGGCTTGACTTTGGGGTTGCTGGAGTTCTTGAAAAGCGTCACTTTGAGCAGGCCTTGAGGGTCGTTCGTGTTGTCCCAGTCAGCGGGCACGCGGGGAGCTAATTCAGGATGCTTGAAAACCTCAATGGCCAGGCGGTGCGCCTGCTCGCCGTCGAGAGTGGCCCGGATAATGGGCAGGGAAATGTACTTGTGGAAGCCCGTGCGAGCGTCGCGGCCATAAAAGTAGTAGCCGGCACCAGCGGCAACACCTGCAACGGTAGTAAGAGTAACGGCTCTTCGCGTGTATTTAAACATGATGCGGGGGTGGGGTAGTTATACAACGAGAAGGGAGGGTGGTGGTGAAGGGTGCGTCTTGCAAGTCTGCAACAGCCAGGAGGGTCAGTGTTAAGAAGGCGACGATGAAATGGAAAAAGTTGGTTGGCTGATTCGCTTTGTCGAGGAGGGTTACCCGGCGATCATCGTGAACTGCATTTTGTCAACAGCTTATTTGTAGTGATGAAAACCAATGCGTTACAAATTGAAGCAAAAGAAAGATTTTTTTTCAATTAAATATGTGAGCAGAGCCAGAGTTACCAACAAGCGCTAAAATAAAAATCTGAAAACAAGAGATGTCCTTTGGCTTTTTTGTTTGGTTCATTGGGTTCTTTGGGATGGTGATAAGATTTTGATTTAATGTACGCCGAATTTTGGTTCATTTTATTCAGATTTAAAAAACTGCCTCGAAAGCAACCTACAACCATTAAACCCAACAGACATGGTTTTGTAATTACTATATTAATTCAAAAACGGCACCTTTGTAAGTTAACTAAAATTAACATAACAAGTTGTGATTACCAGCAACATTTTGGGTCATTACCCAATGTCAATCTGGTTTATCTGCAATAATAATTTGCAGTAAAGTCAAGCCCGGCACACGTCGGCACTGAATCTTTTGTTTCAGTCGATTCAGTTATATTTTGAAGTGTATTTCTTCATTTGTATATTTCATTAAATATTGTTTGAATACGCATCTATTTCATTGTATAGATATAACTTGCTGTAAAATCTATAAATGTGAATCACTGGCATAAAAACATATTCTTTTCCATTTCAAGCTTCTATAATCATTTTCACCCAATGGCAATTTTCTAGACCATAAGAAGTTCATTCAAATAACATTATTTTATATGGAATAAAGAATTATAAGGCCTCGATTTAGATTGCAATGTGACTCCAAGCATATTAAACTAAATTTTACTTTCGCATAAATACTCCTTTAACATATGGAATTATTTATGGAAAATACGGTACCGTCAGTTGCTTAAACTTGTAACATCCGTTGATACCGCTACCTTGCCAGTCTCATAGAAATAAAGGTTCTTAAAATTCATATTTTTTTTGTATGTCATTTTGTTCTATAATTTGTAACTGTTTGATGTAAGGACAATGAACTGATTTTCTACCTATCCGCTACTAGCGGTCACCCAAAAGATATCACTACAAGAATTGGTACTTGCACTTCAGTTGTTCACTTGCATCTTTAAATTCACTCAGTGAATCCAAAGCACCCAAAATTGAAACACTGTAAATGAAACGTTTCTTTGATAAGCTCTACGCAGAATCCAAATTGCTCAAGTTCCACCTGGCTTCTACGTCTACTATTTCTCTAAAGCCCCCATCAAAGTTCAATTTTGTTAGTAGTTTTTTTTAGTCTGCCTAATTTCGAATCATCAATAAGGGTTCCTATTAATAGAAATGTTGTAAGACAGGCATAGCCCATCAAGACCAAGTTATCATCCTGTCGTATACTATCATACCAATAAACACGGACTGTCAGATGTCAATGAAGTCAAGATTGAGTGCTTCCAAGGAACTACTTAAATCACCTTTATCAAAGGGATCTTATTATCTCCCAACTAACCTTGCCAATATAAAACGTCTTAGAGGACAAGTACGGAAAATAAATGAGACATGAATAAAAAGAATATCATTTGTAATGGCGTTGTACTCATGATGTTAAATTGTTCTAAGGTATTTTATTTTTGGTTTTTTCTTTAAGTTATGGCGTTGAATCTGTTGTAAGCTTGCATTTATGGTTGTCTATTAGTAACTGTATATACTCGGCCTTGCACACACAAAACGTTAATTTGGGATAGAATCAATCATGAAGGTCGATTTACAGTGGTTGGTGCAACACCGGTAGTTGCTGAACTAGATGCTGTTTTGCAGCTCAAGTAGCATGATCTCGCTCAGTTGTTTAGATTTCAACCGATAGGTTCTATGGGCGATTGTCCAACTTTGCCCTGCTAAGAGGCAGTTGCTGATAAATTCTACAAAGCCTTTGGCCCTGCCGGTAGTTGACAAATCCATTCATATTAGCTATGCTCAAACCAGACCCTCAAGTACTTTTCCGTGCCGTAGCTACTTTGAACAAGTCCAGAAATAAATGTTTAGGATTTTAGTGTGGCCCATCTCCCAACCGCCGCTAGCAAGGTACTCTTTTTTCTCATACCTCTTTCATCTGCTTTTTGTCCAACTTTATATTTTCTAAAGCTGCTTCAGCTCTGAACTGAGCATTTCATTACTAGCTCCATACACTTTTAGAATTTTCCATTAAAAATGAGAAATCTACTTATAATATTTTTTTTCTTCCCTTGTTTATATTTATATCTTGGTCCTTAGCGACAGTGCCCACTGTTGAAATTAAGTTGGTCTGTGCTTTCAAGACAACAACAAAAAAGTAAAAAAGTGGATCCGATTCCTGCAATCAGAAACGTTTACTGCGAAAGCCCAAATTCAATTAATTCAAAAAGTCAGTCCTTCATGAAGGGATTTAAAGATATTCACTGGTCGAAGCGGCATTTGAATTACTAAGGTGATTTTATCTGATGGAGTCAGATGAATTAACCCACGCTAAACTTGTAAAGGCAATAGTAAGGGGGAAATCAAGCATCTTGAGATCGATTTAAACTGTCAAAGTACAATGAATACGTAAAGTTGGAGCATTTTCTTTACTTTTAGATTTGCAATAAAGACTCAAAGGATACTTAAAAACAATGAACTAGTGTCGATGGGTACTTTTATAACTGAAACATTTTATTGAAGATATGATATATTATTTTGAAATCATTTGGTTTCATTTGATTCAGTTTTTTATTTATTTATCTTTTAATAGGCTTACTAAATGAATTGTCCTCCCGTTTGTTTTTCAAGCGCTACCGATATAATCAAACCCATTGACCTATAGAACGACTTGTGGCCATTCAGCAAGTAAGATTCTAGAATGTCTTGTTACAAGCAAAGGCTATGAAAGGAAAGAACTACACGATATCACACCTGTCAACAATTTTGAAAACCAAAAAAATAAATATCGATTCAACCGCATCTTCAGACTCAATACACTTACGGTGCATGCTCCCACACATTTTCACAAATGTCTCTAGCCATTGTAAGCATATTCAGTTTACTTGCACTCCCTGGAACAATATATATGACGGATCCAGTAGCAGAACTAGTATTATCATAATTATAGCCGCTTGCTACGGATGTGGACCAAGTGCATCAGCCGTGACGATAATCTTGAATTTGACATCAAATTTTTCTCCCCAAGGAACAAAACTTAGATCTCTGGTAAGTGACATAAGGAATTCTTTTGCTGTGCTAGCTGTGACAATAGAGAGTTTCAACGAATACCAAACGTTGCAGCTGCTGATTCAAACACTGTTGTCAGCTGCTTCAAGAAGAAGCTTTGTGTTTTTAACGACATCCTGCTTTGTCACACCTGCTATAGCGCCGCTAATAACTCGCTCTGTGGTACATGTGGGATTTGGGATTGAAGAAACCCCCCTTAATGATGGTGACTGCAAATGTCATCTCAATTCCCTGGAATGCAGGTACTGTAATCAAGTTTTAGATTGTAATCTCGTTAAATAGGCGACTATTAAAACCACTTGAAATTCTACTCATTTTATAATAATAATAAATGTTTCTAACAATGGCAAACATTTAAATGTACCATGCTCGAAGCATTAGCCCTTAGCACACACCAAAAAAGGAAATCACAAACTATAACATAGCTCAGCCCATGCTATAAAACCATTTCACATCCATGTGTTAATGACAATCTAATCAATATCATATACCAATCGCGTACGCGTTCCATTAAAATACTAAATTATTTGATACTCATTTTTTTAAATAAAAACAACTTTTTTCTTTCTCATTTTTTTTCTCGTTGGAGTGGGCCGTGAATTACAATAACTCTCTCAAAAAAAAAAAAAAGGTTTGTACAATTATGCTTCGTCAGAGTTCTCATTAACTGGCAGTCCTTCACTCTCTTGTTGTTGAGCGGCAGCAGTGCGTCTGTTTTTCTCGTTCTCCAGCTGGTGGAATAGCAGCTTCAAAGCCTCCTGGTTGGCTTCGCGAGTGCCCGTGATTGTGAACATACGGTCGCCGGTTGAGTCGTGGCTTTCCTTAGCAATTGAAATTTTGGCACCGCTGGCAGCACGGATTTCAGCAATCTTGTTACCACCCTTGCCAATGATGCAGCCGACCATGTCAGCGGAGATGGGGAGCTGCTCCTTGACAATCTCGCCAGATCCACTCTTAGGAAGGCTTGCCAGTCTAGTGTTACTATTACTTTCGCTGAGAATATTAGTGTTGTTGGGAGTGCTGTTGTTGAATCTGTTGGAGTTGAAGTTGTTGAGCGGCTGTCTTGGTTGAGGAGTGTAGGCAATGGTTCCAGTGGCTCTCTCCCAGTCTTCCAATAAGCTCTTACCAATTTCGTAGATGGAGCTCTTCAGGCCGTCGGGTCTGCCCTGGATCTCAACAACTCTCTCCGTCGATTGGGGAAGAATTTCCTTAGAAGCAACCATTCTAACCTTGTAGGTCTCCTGGATACTCTTGATTTTAGTACCTTGTCTTCCAATAATAGTGCCCATCTGTAAGTGCGAAATTAGCAGTCTGATAGTAGCAATTCCCGCGGGAGGAGCAGGAGATAGGGAAAAAGAGTAACCCAAAGGAGAGGGGCTCTCAATTAAGGTAGCACCGATCATGGAGTAAGCCTTGGCGACACCATCCAAAGTACCGGAAATTGACAGAACACGTTCATGAACACCAGGAATGGCCTTGGAGACACCGGCCTTGACGCCAGTCTGGTCTCTAATGTCGGCGACGTTTTTGCCGCCCTTTCCGATAATCACACCGGCCTCCTTAGTGGAGACGAGGGCGCGGAGGGTGAGTTCTGATTTAGAGAGGTCGTCATTGTTGCCGGAAGCGTTGTCAGAGCCCTGAACATTGTTATCGTAAAGGTATTCGGCGTTCTCGGTTTCGGACATTGGAATAAGGAGGGAGGAAAGGGTGAGAGAAGGTGTGGGTGGGTGTGAATGGGGTGTAGTGACGAAGAGGATGCTGGTGAAGGGGCGAAACTCTGGAATTTGTGAGGTTGTGATGATGGTTGGAAGGTAAAAAAGAAAAAAATTAAAATAAAATAAAATCAGAAAAATTTCACACAAAATTTTTCTTTGCACTATGGAAGGGGGTTAGGGTATATAACGGCTTGACAGGTACACGCGTTCCGTCCGAAACCACAAGAGCGACAACAGTTCTCATTCCGGCGTTAAAGAAAATAAATAAATAAAAAATGATAATATGATTGTAGGGATTCGAAAGGTGGCAAAATCCAGCGACAGCTAGGTGGGAGCCTGCGTGGTTTGTGGAGAGGTTTGGTGGTTGGTGATCTTTTTTTTTTTCGCGGTCGGTGCCAACTGGCTTGACCGGGTCGTGTATAAGCAGCGACAAACTAGCAGACTGGCAGATCAAACCCCATAGGAATTGACAAGAGCAACGTGCAAAATCAGAATGAAATTTAGATAGAACATATACAATATTAAGTTTATTCTCAAAGTCATAACACGCATGTCTTAGCAATTGAGTAGGCCAGCAACTTCAAACATCGTCTTTCATTCTTGGTGCTTCTATGCCCAGGCATTCACAAATATGCAAAACAGACAGCCCTCATGGTTTCATTTTCATCGACCGAAAGTCTCTCAATGAAGTTAGTTTGATCGCTGTTACTGGCTATCGCATGTGCATTCAGTTGGAAATTCACGGCCACCCATTATCCTCATCCAGTCATTGGATCCGACTGCTTGTTTAAGGTTCCTTTCCGTGTTTCAACTGATTCTCTTGATCATCTCTTTTTCTATTTACTTCTTGACCTTCTTCATTTCTCTTGTTTTTTTATTTATTTTTATTTGAAAGTCCAAAACTGCATTGTTTGTACATAACCTATACATACGATATACGCAAAAAAACATACCCAAAGGCTCTTCTGCAGTACCATCTCATTTAGCACTACTCCCTCCATCCCTCTATCTCAGCTTGCTATCTGCTAAACAATACAAGATCTATTGCTAATTGACGTCTTTTTATTTTGGCGTTATTGTTATTATAAACTGCGCCTTCCTGCGCTATTCTGAACTCTGAATTCTATCGGCACCATAGATTGTAAGCTGTTGCTACTCGCATTGCATCTAGGCTAAATTATTATTCTGCTGGCACCTCCCAATTCTCAAAATATTGACATAAAACTGGACATGAAACTGCCCAAATTCTTTCTTTCCAAACCTTTTACTCATCAGGCCAAACGTCTTTTATTCAGAAAACGACTGCCGAACAAACTCATCCGCAAATTAGCAAAGCAATCAATGAGTTCTAGAGACGACGTCAAGGCCGCATTTTTCTCCTTTAAAAGCAAGGCCAGCAATTATCTCACCACAGTAGCAGCAAAAAATGCAAACAGTTCCTATGCAAGAGATATTTCACGGTTGGTCTCAGCTGGCTCTGTGGCCTCAACAAATGGTCCCCCCGGCACCAATTTAATACCAGCAGACACTCTCATTCCCTCAGATGACGAAGTTCTTATGGTCTACCCCTCGTATTCCCGTCAGACTAGCGATGGCTGGTTTGAAGTCGACGTGCGAGGATGGCTTTATTTACCAGGGCAGCCGAATCGAAAAAGTAGAATGGTCATTGCAACTGCCAAAAAGGTTGCTGGTGTTAGAAGCGACGTCTACAATGACCGGTATGATGACAAGATCAAGGATGAAGAAATACTAGACATTATTGAAGGTGATTACAGAAACAATTCAACGTCTGATCTGTCTGGAAGCAGCGAAAGACTCCCACCTTCTCGGACACAGTCCTTCGAAAGCTCGACTACTTCATCCTCAGTCAACTCTTACACTCAAGAGGAAACTCTCAAAGCCAGAATTGCGCCATTTTTCACGCGACCTGTTGCATTCAGGACCATCAAAATCACTTTTAGCGGGCTCACTGATGACTCTGGATCCGTTATGCAAACTTTTACTACCGAAACCAACACCTCCGGACGGTTTTCAACCCGCATAAAGCTCAATAAACAACCATCAATTGTATCAGTCCAAGCACATGACAATCTTGTGTCCTTTGAAGAGGTTATCAACATTAGCCCGTATGGTATTAGCGTAATCTCTGATATTGATGATACTATCAAGAACACTGGCATCCTTGGAAACAAACGAGAGCTGTTCAGAAATGTGTTTGTTCATGATTATGAAAAGATTGCCATTGAAGGCGTCCAGCGCTGGTACACAAAGCTTCAGGCCCAGGGTGTTCAGTTTCACTATGTATCAAACTCGCCTTGGCAGCTCTATCCTACTATTTCAGAGTATCTCCGGAATAGTAATTTTCCCAGGGGCTCAATGCACCTAAAAGAGTATTCCGGATTTTTGACCGGTTTGTTTGAACCTGCTCACGAGAAGAAACGAATGAACTTGAACAAAATTTTAAAGGATTTCCCCAATAGGCGGTTTATTCTTGTGGGTGATTCTGGTGAAGGGGACCTGGAAGCTTATATTGATATTGCGCGGCGGTTTCCCTCGCAGGTGTTGGCTATTTACATCCGAGACGTCACACTGCCTCCCGGAGACAAGATGCTTCTAAAAGAATTCCAAAGTTTACTACCAAATCAAACCCCCCACGAGTTGAAACAGAGCCATGACAAGACCGTATCTCTACTGGATCTTCCGCTAGAGACAGTACGGCCCACGCCACCTAAACCTAGAAACTTCTCAACTCCTATTCTGCCCACTTCACAAGCGCCTCCAGTTGCTGCGACCTCTAGTCGTCGAGTACCACCACCAATACCGCCCAAGCCCTCTCAATACAAGTTAAATAAAAAGCCTGAAGCGCCAGTCTTACCTCCAAGACCCAGCGCTTCTACTCAGCCTGCGGCTGGCGCACCCCCTCCTTACCAGTCACGGGCTCCAATACCTAGTCAGCATTCTTCTACATCTATTAATAGCCATCCTCCACCACCACCATTACCACCCCGTCATACCTATGCGCAAACCCCGGTGATCCAGCCCTCGTCCCAGGATGGCTACGAGTTCAACGATATTCTGGACAAACGCATTGAGAACTGGAAAGCGCGGTTTTTAAGTGCGAGAAAAGAACTGCCTGAGAATGTTCATTTGCACATGTGGAGAGTCGGTAGCGACGTTGAAAAGGAAAGTTTGGAGGTAATTTCTCGCGCCAAAAATACACCCTTCCAAGGCTGAGCTTGGGAATGATCTTGAGATAGATTCACCTATAGGAGTGAATTATAACATGTAAAGTAAAACTATTAATTTTAGCGCTGTAGGTTACAGAAACAATTAAAAATAAGGATCGCATTTAATCCAATATTTGCATGCTGAATCAACTTCAGGGTACCACATTTATGGTTCTTTTATTGGTACTACTAACCAAAGCTGTCGATTTTAAAAGTGTGCGCAACAGGGTCAACTGCCTATGGTTCATTAAAATGTCCACTAATTACTTTTTTGTTCTCAAAGAAAACTATCTTCGCGCCCAAGAAAGTTTGTATTTTCAAGAGTCAATGTAAACACAATACTAATCGTGAGTCTGTATAAAACAGTATGAGTATTAGAAAAAAACAGACACGCCTGGTTTTGTAGAGTTGCTGGATCTGTTTGGTACGGATAACTTTTCTAGATTGCTTGGCGCTTTGCTCATTCTTGGAGGCATTTGTAAAGTAGCAAAAGTAAGTGGTGAAAACATGTTACTATCGTAGGAAAATCATGATTACATGAATAAAGAGTAGTTGTTTATAATGTCAATAATGGAGGAAGCGTATCACGATACTGATTTATGAAATGATTACAATAATATTAGGTAGAATAAGGGTTGACAAAAAGAAGTTTCAACATTCTGCTTGACTTCGGCGAGTCTTGTCCATTGATTCAATTTTCACTTTTATTTAGTATTTATGATCTTTATTGCTTAACATATCTTCTATAGCCAGTGTCAATTTCCTGTACTGGATATCTCTGGTTATGGCATTAGCAATCTAAGCCAACCACTCTGTTTGACCAAAGAAGAATGTTTTTTTTTTTTGTTGGATCTCAGGGTTCCTCACTTTTTTTTTTATTTCCAGTTTGTCAAATGACATACTTGTTACAGATATTTTGTGCTGATGATGTTTTAGCCCTCATCTGATGGCTCCTTGTGCGCACATGCGACTCCAATTGCTTCATTGCGAAAGGGCGAAAACACAAAGTCAAAGGGCCTTGGGCTTTAGGAGTTTCTTGTGATTGAGTTTCATGTTGTGAGACCTTCCATACTTTTCTACGGGATAATGTCATGTATTACATAAGATATCTACATTATTTATTCGTTCTTTTCAATTCCACTTGTTTCCTTTTCTTCCTTTGCACACAAGTTCAACAACTATTATTAACAATGCCAACTACTTCTATTAACCACCCCGAGGGTATGTAATTATCATTTTGAGACATCATTGTGTTTGACAGGCTTGGTTGCTAACTTATCATCAGTCTTTTGGGCTCAACGATCTAACAAGGATGTTCCTGAGAAGAACGTCATCTACTTGACCATTGCCGTCGAGGACACCATTTCTCCTAAACTGGAATTGACTCCCGATGAGCTTCACTACCACTCCAAAACCACTGAGGGTGTGGAATACGATCTTAAGATGCCATTTTATGAGAAGATTGACCCCGAACACTCAAAGATTGTCCACAATGACAGACATACTTATGCTGTCATTCGCAAAGCCACTCCTGCCGAGGAGTACTGGCCCAGACTGACCAAAGAAAAGGTCAAGTACTTTTTCATCAGAACAGATTTTGACAAGTGGGTTGATGAGGATGAGCAAGATGAGGCACCCGAGCCTTCTAATGATGCCTTTGACCTCGGTGGCATTCCTCCTATGCCTCCTGGAATGGGCGGCCCCGGCGGCTTTGATCTTTCATCGCTAGGTGGCTTAGGCGGTGGCGACTCCGCTAGTGAGCTGCTTGAGTCCCTCAAGAATGACGCTGCTTCCAGTGGCAAGAGTCTTGATGACTTTGCCAAGCAGTATGGTGCCAGTACTGAGGACGACAACAAGGATAAGGATGTCGAGAAGGATGTCAAGAAGGATGGCAAGAAAAAGGATGACGAGGATGACGAGGTCAACACTGTCAAGAATGATGTTCTCTCTTAAACACAGCCGTGTATTTTGTAATATATAATGTAATAGTCACGTGTTAACACCACAAAGGGCGGGTGAATGCAGGTTTTCTGCGTCGTAAATTCTGAATGAACATCGCGCCGAGCGTCTAGCATTGCTCCTTCTTCCTCTTCAGGATTTCTCCTCCTTTATATATTACCCACACAATGCTTAGACTGTATAGAGCAAATAATATAGGCCGAAGCCTACTGGCTTCTAGCCCCTTCAGAACAGTAGGCCGCCATGGCTGTCGCTACTTCCAGAACAACTCCCAACATGGCATCACGCTGCTCTCACCGAGTGAGGTCTCAGAAAAATTACGGGAGCTTGAGGAAAGCTACATTATCGAGCGCCGCAAGGGTGTACTGCGGTATGACGTGGCACAGTTGGCTAGTAATTTGCCAATCGAGGACGACCGATCGGAGAAGATTGTGCAGGTGCAGGTCGCAGAAGATGCGCCCGACGGGACGCTCAAGGTGACGCATTCAGACTGGATGTTTTGGGGAATCTTTGATGGACACAGTGGCTGGACAACGAGCGCAAAGCTACGCGATGATATTATTAATTTTGTCCTCACGCAGCTTGACACGGTATATCCTAAACGTTCGCCCAACGGTGAGGACAAACTGCGGCTGCTACCAAAGTCCCGCGCCGAGATTGACCGCGCGATTGAGAATGGGTTTTTGCAGTTGGACGAAGAGATCATTAGTAAAAGCATTGACCGGGTGGTAAACACAGAGCACACCTCGGAGGCCTTTGAGCACGTTGTTGCACCGGCATTGTCAGGCTCCTGTGCCCTGCTTGCGTTCTACGATTCTTATAGTAGCGAGTTGAAGGTGGCTTTGACGGGCGACTCGCGAGCTATCCTTGGCACCCTCAATCATGCAGATAAGGAGACAGGAGAACCTAGCGAGGATCAGGCTGAATGGAAGGTTACGCAACTCTCAGTCGACCAAACCTGCACGAACAAGGCTGAGGTCGAGCGCATCAAGGCCGAGCACCCCAATGAGCCCGGTGTCATCAAGCGCGAGCGTGTACTGGGGACGCTTGAACCTACACGGTGTTTTGGCGATGCCACGTACAAGTGGTCGCAGGAATACCAGACCAAGCTCAGCGAGCGTGAAAACTACTGGTTCAACCACCACATGTGGAACAACTATCTCACGCCGCCCTACATTACGGCCAAACCTGTCATTACCAGTACTAAGATTGATCTCAAAAATGGAGTGAGCTTTCTGGTACTTGCGTCTGATGGACTTTTTGAATTGCTCTCCAATGAAGAAATTGTTGGCCTGGTGGCAGACTGGATCGAGGCCAAGAGCCCCAAATATTTATCTACAATCAAAAAGGATTCAATCTGGACGCGGGTTTTTGGCAACATTAAGAAGAAACACGACGAAGGCGAGGCGACAACAAAAATTGATCCCGACGTTGATTCGTTACCCATCCGCCGGCGCAAAAAGCCGCACTTTATTGTTGAAGACGATAATGTCTCGACGCACTTGATCCGCAATGCGCTTGGCGGTGCTGACATTGAGCAAGTGTCAATGCTTGTGTCAATCCCGGCACCCATCTCGCGTAATTACCGCGACGATTTGACAGTCACCGTGGTCTTTTTTGGTGAGAAGAAGAGTGTGATCACAAACGACCCCATCACCAGTAATGGCCAGCAAGTGATTGTGTCTACTGGTAAGGATAACGATGATCTGTTTGGCAACATTAAGATCAACGAAAAGGCAACGCGTAGCACCCTCAAAACTCACATCAAGGCTAAAATGTGAGAAAAGGACATAAAGAAGATATAATCAGGCCTCTTAGTTTCTGGGAATAGTTGTATTATTAAATTAAAATGCTCGTTATATATATTTATATACCAAATGCTTCTTCTTTCTTTGATTGAAAGTAGTCCAAGAAACAAATTGTGTCATGACTTGTTTTAATTACAAGTTGGGAAGAGGATTATGCAGGTTAAATCAACGCACTATTTGTATGCATGCACGTATCAATCCGAATCAAAATATTTTTTTAATCTCCTAGTCCTCATTGTTATCCACGGATTCGACAGCGGAAACCCGGTCGTGACAAAATAGTCTCGTTTCATTTAACTCCTCATTAAACGACACCTTTCTGACAACCAGCATCTGGCCTGGTGGAGCGGCCATTCTTGATCTCTTTTTGGGGTCAATGTAGCCTGGCGGCCGCACCTGCACATATTTGTAGTTGGCGTCGGATTCATCATCGCTATTGTCAGAATCCGAATGGTTGCTACTGTCGTCATCATCGTCATCGCTGTTTGTTTTGGCTTGGCTTGCGGTTGTGAATTTGCGTGGAGCGGTTACTAGGCGGCGTTCAATTGCGTAGTTTTTTTTGAGACAGCTTTTTCTGGTAATTGCCGCCGCCGCCGCCGCCGCAGCAGCAGCAGCAGTTGTGTCAGGGGCATCTGGTCCTGCAGTGGGAACCACTGTTGTCCTAGGGGTATTATTGTTACTTGAAACAATATCCTCGTCGTTGCTACCAATGATTTGCTTCGTGATGGTTACGACCTGTGATTTCTGGACCGGCTCTTGGAATAGATTGCTAAAGCGCGGTTGTTTTGCTCTTGCACTTGTGGTTATAGTAGTAGTGGAGGTTGTGGTACTAATAATGTCGACATACATGACCTGGCCATGTGAGTTAATGGGCGTAAACCCGGCGGTAGTTGCTGATGCCATCGTGTTTGTGTGTATTATAACTTAAGTAGGGTTAAAAGCGAAGAATCGAAGATTATGTATTGTTTTTTTTTTTTTTTTTTTTTTTTTTAAAAAGAGACCAAAGTAATGTTTTTATATTGTTGGAGATCGAAGATAGGATCGTAAAAGGGTCTTTGAAGCATGTAATGAGTGCCCACAATTAAGCGATTTCACTTTTTCAAGAAACGAGTAATTGCTTAAAAGATAAAAAAAAAAAAAAGGGAGACGATGCAGGCTTTATATGCGTATTCAGTTTGAAGAAAAGGGTTCGGTTGAGCATTATATAAATCAGTATATATATATATAAACCGGAAAAAAAAAAAGAAAGAAAACCATCATTGATACTAAACAATGTCTATAAAGAATACAGAACCTGACAAAATAAGCAGCTCACAAACCTAGTTAGGCTTTCTTTCTTGCGATGCTTTTTATCCTCTAAAAGGAAACGCAAAATGTGCCATATGCGAGACAATAACTGACGGCGCTGCACAAACTAAAAAAAAAAAAAAAAAAAAAAAAAAAAAAAAAAAAAAAAAAAAAAAAATTGAAACAAACCCCATGGTTATTCTACCTGTCAAACTGAAAGTTTACATACGAATTAGGCCAGCCGACGGATCACTAAGTGGTGTTATCATTGCATCCAGCAACAGCGTCTTGGACCAAAGTGTTTCGAATACTGGCTATCCCCCTCTCTTCGCTTAATTCATTTCATCCATCTTCATCTCTTTCTGTATTAAAAAATAAAATAAAAATGGCCTAGACTGGCGCATAGCAGTTCGAGGAGCAGAAACAAAAGGGAAACGACTTCAAACTGTCTGTTATCCCTATCAGTTTTCTTGGCTTGCTTATTTTAAGCAACAGTTGTGTCCATTATTACCAAGAATATTTTTGGATTTCTGTCCATCTCCCTGTAGAGTAAGTACCTTTAGGGTATATAGAATACCAAGGTTTTTGCTTGCTGCTTGTTCATATTCTTCTGTTGCTCCAACTCGTATGATCTACCAGAGGGACTCTGGGCGTAAAGTTTACCAAGCCGCGAATGTGCTAAATTAGACTGGGAAAGAAGGCCGAGAGTCGGTTATATTAAACAAATAAAAAAAAAAAATTACAGATGACATCTCTAAATCTTGGTGCATATGCATTTAGTTATTTTCAGATTAACCAGCAGCATCAACAGGAAGCAGTGTAAAAAAGCTGGTCCCGCAAGATAAGCAGTGCGATTATAGACACCGACATTTTTCGTGCTTCAAGGGTTATCGGGCTCCATGAAATCTTGCAGAGAGCATAACACTACGGTATAGGGGATAAGAAAAATTATGGAGAGGGAAAAAAAGGGGGAATTATCGAGAAAATAACGAAAAGAGATGGAAAAAAACAAGTAAATAAAAAAAAAAAATATAAGGGGAGCAAGTCAACTGCTCTTCTTGTAACGTAAGTTCACCTTGACAGGTGTCGGAGTTCAAAAGTACATATGCTTTTCGCCGTATTGGCTTGATCTGGAAGTTTCATTGCTATGGGCAAGGGAACACTTTGAGGTTATTCCGAGATGATGCTCAGAGGTTCATTGGAAGACAATAAAAACAAAGCGCGATTTGCGTTTAGTTCAGCCTTATTGCCTCGAACGCTAAAAAAATGATAATATTTTAATAAATTTTTTTAAAAAAACGAAAAAAAATGAATGAAATTAATAAAAAAAAGGGGCCAAACATGAAGACCGTAAAATGAATAACTAATGTAAAACACTAAAAGGGAGAGCATGCTTGCTGCGGGAATAGGAAGCAGCAGACAAATGGACATATTTTTTCCGCAATACGAGAAAAAAAGAGAACAGAATCCGAACCCGAGTCAAAGAAAATATCTTTGTTTTCAAGGCTCCATATGTTCTATTGTCTAAGCCTGCCTATCGGTTGATCCGGTAGGGGATGAGAACACCAACTACATTCTTGACTCGTCTTTTGACCGGAAAATTTGGCATTTTGTGTTCGGTTACTAAAGGACGTGTAGTTCTCAGAAGTCCAAAAAAACAACAGCACAATCTTATTCTAAACTTAGAAACCAGCCTACCGGGCCTCCTCAACGAGATGGCCTTGCGGCTCATGGGAGACCTCTGGTCTTCTCGGATTTCTGCGCCTACGGGTACAGGCGCATTACAAATTGCCCCAGACCCAGGTAAGCCTGGTGTCTTTGTCATGTAATTATAATTACAGTAGACGCCTAAATAAACAAGATATTACTACTATTCTAAACTTAGAAACAATATTCAAAAAAAAAAGGGTTTGAGTAAAGAAACCAACAAGTGGGTTTAGGGCCGTCCTAGACAACGAATTACAGTACCATGATCTCGGGCATGGAAAACGACGTCTAACACAAGCCTTGGTTAATTTCTTTGAATAAATTTTAGTTTCGATAAGTTTAAACAAAGTTGGTTACTGCGAGTGCTGATGATTGGAGTCATTCGGTTATCATCCAGTTCTAAACAAAGCGATCCAAGGACACTTGGAATAAAGCCAGAGGTATAGTTGAGTGGCAGCAAATCCTTAGACTGTGATCAGTAGGATGTTCATAGCTTTTTGTTAAAGTTTTCTCCTGAAAAAAAAAAAAAATACGATAAAAAAAAAGCCACTGTTACCAGACAGAGCACGTTATTCCCTTGAGGAGTAAATCTTTTAATTTCCGGCTGGAATGACAAAGATATTGATGTAAACTTTTCATAATCAATATTTCAGGACGGCAAGAGATTCTTTTCAAGATCTGTTTACTACCGTACTAAGCCAAAAGCATGGCGATTTTCAGCTCCGGTGAACAGCACAAATAGCTGAAACTACAAGTCACAGTAGCCTTACTAGACACAGAGCCAATAACACCTTCTGTGGTCTACATGGAAATCTGAAATAAACCATTTTGCAGGTTCAACTCGGTCTTACCATTCAGATCCGGCCAAGTCACCTAAAACAAAAAAACATGAGCAATCGGGTTTGGCTCCCGCCCCACGTTCGACTTGAGTCGGCAACCACCATGTTGACACTTTGCAAAAAGAAAACACCACCCTTAAATTTCGCACATCACGCAGACTTCCCAAACCCACCCTCTCTTTCTCTTTTGTTTATTTCCCGGTTAGAAATCCAGCGACCACACCAATTGCTCACCAGCTTATAACGACAAATTTTATACACACAATGGCCATTGATCAGACTGACGACGGAAAAGTCATTCTTTCCAACAGCACCTCTGCTGTCACGATCCTGCTGCACGGCGCCACCATCCTCTCCTGGACCCACAAGGGCCAGGAGCTGCTGTGGCTCTCGGAGAACGCCATCCTGGACGGCACCAAGGCCGTACGTGGCGGCATCCCGCTCGTGTTCCCCGTGTTTGGCCCCGCCCCCAAGGGCTCGGAATTCGACGGCCTGCCCCAGCACGGCTTTGCTCGGCTCAGCGAATGGGAGTTTTTGGGACAGGTCGACGACAATACCATTCAGTTTGGCCTCGGCCCCGAGAATATTCTGGACGAGACGCTGAAGGCCGCTGCCGACGGCTGGTCCAAGGATTTCACAGTTATTCTGACGGTGGAGCTGACCGACGACTACCTCAAGACGGGCGTGACCGTTGAGAACACCGAGAAGGGCGAGTCTGCAAAGGCGTGGCGCTTCAACTGGCTGTTCCACAGCTACTTCCGCGTGCAGAACGTGGAGGCCATTCAGGTGCGCGGTCTGCAAGGCAGCAAGCTTGTCGAGGACAAGGTTGCGCTCGCTGCTGCTACGGATCGCGCCGCCACCGCAGCGCAGTACCCCCTGGCGGCGACGGACGAGGCCATCACGATCCACAGCGAGGTCGATCGCGTGTACGGCTCCGCCGAGCAGGCAATCTCGCTCACCACGACGGAGGGCAAGCCCCTCGTGTCAATTGAGAAGGAGAACCTGTCCGACGTGGTGGTCTGGAACCCCTGGACGGAAAAGGCCGAGGGGCTCAAGGATTTCACCCCCAAGACTGGGTTCAAGCAAATGGTCTGCATTGAGCTTGGCCACGTTGCCGACTTTCAGACGCTCCAGCCCGGTGAGAAGTGGAACGCATCCCAGAAGATCTTCCATAACATCAAGTTGTAATGAAAGGCGTGCTATATTACTAAAAATGACACAATATATGAGTTTTTTTTTTTTTTTTGTATACTATTATTGTCCTTGTTAATGCCCATGAACATTGGGGTGTTTTTTTTTTTCACACACGGCTAAAAATTTCCAACGGCTTTGACCCACCTGCGCATTGTGTGTGGCCTTTAAAAACCGGTTGCCTCCGAGCCAACCAACAGCGATTAGGGCCAATTTCATTATAGACCCCGGAACGTAGACCTGGCGACATTTAACATCTGGTGCAATTGACCGTTGGTGTTTTTTTTTTTTTTTTTTTTTTTTTTCATGTACTCCGGTGCCGGGACCAATCTTTGATATTCCCTTTTGTGAACAATTAGCACAGCGTCAGGTCCTATTCAAACCTGGCACCACATCCAAGTACAACAACAACAACAACAGCAACCACCATTAATAGATTTTTACAAGAGTAAATTGACAGTATACATTCGTCATACATTCACAAATTTAATCAGAAATAAACAACAAAAAAACTTGTAATTTGGATAAATTATAAACCAACACATTTTTAAAATCTTTTTTTTTTTTTTGTTTTTAATCTCGATGTATTAATCATGGATCCTGGATCAACTTGTCTATACGATTCTTGGCCAACTGTTAAATTACATAAATGCTTCTTATTTTTTTTTTTTTTTTTTGCTTTGATATATATATATATATATATATATATATATATTAAAAAATAATAGTAAAAATAGTAAAAAATACAACTCGGCATCAAAGTCAAATCATCATCAAGTGGTGATGACAAGTGAATAGCATTTAGCACAATGGAAATGAACGACTGGTAGCAAAAACAACAAAGAAAACAGTTATAATAATGATAATAATAATGATGATAGAAAAAAAACAGAACACAGGTTAATCTTCTTTTTATAGACTTTTTTTTTTGGTTTCAAAAGAAATGAACAATCTTTTCTTTCAATAAAACAGTATACCAGTGGAAGGAGAAATGTGCCCAGAAAAAACCAAATGGTAAGCAAAATCTTTAACAAGCACAGTTACTGTTGGCGTTATTTTCACCGCCATTGGCCAGATCAATTCTGTCGGCGCCAGTAGCGCCAGCGGCTCCACCGGGACCACCACCAACAACGCGCTTATTCGCAGCAGCGGCGGCGGCAGAATCCGGGATCTTGGCGGCAATGGCCATAAAGACCTCGCGCACATTAAGGCCTGATTTGGCCGAGGTTTCGAAAAAGAGGAGTCCCTCCGAGTCGGCAAGTTCCTGGCCCTCGCGCGTTTCGACCTTGCGGACGAGCTTGTTGCTGCCATCCTCGTCATCATCGTCGTCGTCATTATCGTCGTCGCCCGCTGCATCGGCAGCCTCGTCAAGCAGGTCAAGCTTGTTACCCACCAGCGCAATGATAATGTCGCTCTTCTGCGCCTTGAGCTCATTGACCCAGTTGCGCGCCTTGACAAAGCTGCCGGGCTTGAAGATATCGTAGACAACCACGGCAGCTTGTGCGTTCCGGTAGTACATGGGCGCCAGCGATGCAAACCGTTCCTGGCCGGCGGTATCCCAGATTTCAAACTTGACCACGCTCCGGCTGCCGCCATTGGCGTTGGGGGGCAGCGGGCACTTTTGCGTTAGAAACGCAGCGCCAATCGTGGGCTCCTTGTTCTCCTGAAACTCGTTGCTGACAAACCGCAGCACGAGCGATGATTTGCCGACGGCGGCCTCGCCGAGTAACACGAGCTTGACAGATATCGTTTGTTTAGTAGGTGCGTCCATTGTGTGTGTGTGTGTGGGTGAGTGTGTGTGTGTGTACACGTATGTAAATTGTAACGAATTAAGTGGTGATATAAACCCAAATATAAGAATTATGAAATTGGTTTTTTTCAAGTTGAAGCGGTCGTGGTTAATGAATTGCTCCTGCTACGTATGGTGATTGTAAGGGTGTGTGATGTAGCTGTTGGTGGGAAGAGAAAAATTGTGGCGATAAGGGAAGAGGAAATGCTGAGAATTGAGAAAAAAAAAAAAAAAAAGTGCATGGGTTGTCGGTGCTATCTGGGAAAGACCGCATAGCCTAATTCTGCTGGCCAGTTCAGTCACAAAGAAACCGTATAAGTTACAAGTCTGAAACCATATTTTCTAGATGAGCTTTAGGAACAAAATATAATTAAAGTATAATACCCAAGTAATAAGTAAACAGGCGTATATATTTTATTTTATTTTTTATTTTTTTTTTTTTTTGGCAAAAACTAGATTTGACTATCGCTAAAACCAGATCAAACATACATAATGTCATCTTCTTTAGCCCATGAGTTTATTATTTCAAGTAAAAAAATATATAATAAAAAAATTCAATACATCCTCTGGTATTGGGCTTATCACAAAAGCTTTGACGCCAACTTTTGTATACATATACTTGGACCCTTCTATCATTTCTTTGTACTTGGGGTTCTCTCAACGCGTTTGGGCATCAAATCCCAACGTGAGGACAATGGCCTTCTTGGTCTGTATTGTTAGGGTTGGCGTATTACTAATACTAACTTTGCTTTTTTTTTTTTTAACCACTTCGTGAAAGAGCTAACAAGAGCATTATCACTGCCGTATACAAAAAAGTTATATTTCAAGAATGTCTATATATAAATATGCAAATAAAGGTTGCTTTTCATCAAGCAACCCCCACACGCTTTGGTTGAATATAGAGCTGTCCCATACGGCAGTCAAAGGGCATTTACTCGCTCGACAGCTCGTGTCCCAAAACTCTTGATTCAAGCCAAACCCAATTGTTTAACTACTAGCTTTATATATATATGCCATTTACTGTTAAATTCTTTTTTTTGCTAAGTCTTTTTGGAGTCTTTTCCTTTGTATATAGCGTTGCCAATCCCATGATCTGTTCACAAAGTTGTAGGAAAAAAAAAGAAACCTGAACAAAAAAAAAAAACCTGCTCATACCCAACTCCAGGTGTTGAAACCCGGCTAGAGTTACACCAGGTTGTACTGTCAAACGCGAATTTACAGTCAATGCTTGGGGTACATTACTGCTCATTTTAAATAAACTGACGTCACTCAGTTTAGTATTTCTTTTTTATTTAACTTTTATTTTAATTTTTGTTTAATTTTTATTTAATTTTTATTCAATTTTCATTTATTTTTTTCTGATAACGCAGTTGATAAGGCACAGTCATCAATCAAAGCCATAATAATGTATAGCAACCCTTACCATTATTTTACTATCCATACTTGCTCGCTACATGATGATCCAAGTTTAATGGCCATCAAACAGCTCACTTTTTTAAAAAAAATACCAGCTTGCTCTAGTAATAGATGGATGGAAAATCTGTTTTGCTCTGGTAATATACTCTTTTCTTTTTGTAAATCGTGATTTCATCACTCTTCTTCTCCCCACGCATGCCAACGCCCTTATCATGAATATCATTGGTGAAGAACCATTGGGTTCGGCATTGAACATCAAAAAAAAAACCAACAAAAATAAAGTGCCTTGTTTGCTAGCTACTTTTGGAAACGAGTACGATGGCATGGAACCGTGCACAATGGGGGAAAACGTTTCTCAATTGCTGGTTACATTGCCGAAAATAATCATTCCTCCCAGTTGAACCTGTCAACCCTACCATGTGTGTGTGTGCGTTCATTGCTATCGCAACATCTAGACGTCACAGTTCGGCGCGTGGTCATCAAACAACGTAAGGTCATATAGTTCTTAGCAAGTTAAATAAATATACACATGTTAATTTTCATCATTTACAAAATCATAACGTGCGGACAAGGTTCGCCTCACCCGCATCATCAGCCGTACCGTCTAGGCAAAAATCGACGATATCTCCACCGGCCATGGGTACTCTATATCGGTTACCTGGGCCTTGATCCAGTCATCGTGAACAATGTCCTTGACCAGCAACCGCACATCGCGGCGCTGCAGGCAGCCCTCGACTAAGCGCTTGCCACCCTTCCATTCTTCGCTTTCGTCGTCGCGAAAGTTGATCCACGACCACTCCACACGTGCAATGCGGTGTGCAATCCGCCCGCGCCCACGCTTGTTACTCAAATGCGCAGGAGGGTCAAATGGCAGGCGACCCTCCATCATGGCGTAGAGTAAAACGCCAACTGCCCATGAGTCTGTCTGGCGACCATCATACTCTTGGCCCATGAGAAGCTCTGGGGGAACGTAGTCTTCTGATCCACACCGAGTGCTTAGCATGGGATGCTCAGGATCAATCTTTCTGCACAGTCCAAGATCCGTCACGGTTGCAAGTGACTTGGGGTACTTTGCATAATCCTCAATCTCAAAAATCTCAGGCACCGATACATTCAACAAAACATCTGGATAGTTAGCAAAGGAAAAAAAAAAATACTCAAAATAAAGGAGAAAAGATACTCACTTTCTAATTTAATGTCTCGATGAACGACATTGTTTTCATGTAGAAATGCGACTGCGCGAACAACGTCGCCAAAAATGCGTCTAATTAAGTCAACCTTGATCTTTTTGCGGTGGTTGGAAATAAGCTCAAACAAATCGCCCCCTTCGCACAGCGGGAGTACCATAAGGGCCGAGCGCTTGTCCATATTAAATGCATACATTTTAATCAGGGACGGGTGTTGAATCGTTTTGAGAATCTCAATTTCACGGATTAGACCGCCCTCCATGCGCTCACGCGAATTCTTTTCCACATTGCCAATATCCACAATCTTGATTGCCACCCTAAAGTCCAAGGCCCGGCCTTGATACTCTGGCTTTAGTTTGCGATCAACAGGACACCCGAGAATAACCTTACTAAATGCACCTGTGCCTAGTGGTTTGATTTCGTTCCACGTGGATTTATGCATTTCATCGTCATAAGCCTCAAAAACCCGCTCGGGGATCTCTTTTTCATTTTCTCTTCGAGAATGGTGACCATGATAAAAAATTTCGTGTTCATTATACTGCTCCTTGCGTTGGGGATGGTCAACGTGCGCAGTAGTAGTAGACGAATCAATAGGCAGTGGTGGCTCTAGTGAGCCCATTGTACCCAAGGCCGGAGCCTGGTGGATTTGCTGGGGTTTGATTGGGGGCGACGATAACGTGGACTTTTCGTCAAGATCCGGCATTTTCAAATCAGTTTTCGTGAAATTACCCTTTTGTGCACTGTAGTCTTTGAATTTTTTGTACTCATTAGCAAACTGCTCGCGCTGCATCTTTTCCGCAATAGGCGAACCGATTGACGCCGATCTGGGAACGGATTTTTGCTTCATCGCATCCTCAGTTTCTCCTTCTACTGAGCTTGTGTCATCTAGCTTAAGGGTGCCAGGACTACGCTGCTTTGCCACGTTGAGAATGTCTTCTGGAACCAAAACGGGAGTCTTGACCAGCTGCCGTTCGGGAGACCTGTAATTGGCGCGACTGGCAGAGGACACTGGGACGTACTCACTAACAGAGCGAACATCTTTAAATTGCTTGTGTGTATGTCGCAAGTTTGTCGTGTCATTTAAAACGTCACTGTCATCATCATCGCCACCACGCAGGGGAGGAGATTTGGATGTGTTGAGCTTATTGTGAATAATGCTCTTGTATGGTATAGAGCGATCAACGCCGAACCGCAAGCTTGGCCCACGCACTGATGGGGCCCGGGAAATAGTGGTATTAGGAGGGCTACGACCATTAAACGCCTTAAAAACGTCTCCGTCCGGGGGGAAGAGGGGCGAGGGGAGTGGGGTAACATCGTTAAAGTAAGATGCCTCATATTTCGAGCTGGTTGACGAAGCAGAGGAAAGAGGTGGAGAATTGTAGACCTGCGAGGACGGCAGGGTCGACATGGGAATAGTTGTAGGAATGGTTAGAGGCAATAGGGCTGGGGGTTGCGAGTGATTGGCCTTGTGCTGAAACCGGAGATCCGTGGTATCGGGAAGATTAAAGATGGAAGAGTATTGATGAGAGTTGTCGTCATTATTGGCGTCGTCAGGCTGGATAATTTTCTTTGAGTTGGTGACGAGGGCGAGTTTTGTGTCAAGCGATAGGGCTGCTGGTACGTGTTTGCCTTTGTTGGGATCTACCATTGTATCAAAATCAATTGTGGTTTGATCTGTAATGGAGGAAAATGAGTGATTGTGTAGGCGAGAGGACGACACAGAGGACAAAGAGGACGAGGAGTCGCTTGTATCGAGCGAAGAGGAGGGAGATGGATTAGATTCGCAAGAAGGTAGCTTTGTTAGTTTTGACAAAACAACGTCATTATTGTGATCTTGATTAGTTTTAGTGTCGATAGGGTTGGTGGAGTTAGCAAACTTATCAATGTTGTTGTTGTTGTTGTTGTTGCTGAGGGAAACAGACATAACTAAGCGCTGGGAGAGGGTAAGAAAAGTGGGAGGCGAGTAGTACCGTCTAGACAGCTATCGCGACAATCAGGCATAAATCAGAAGGAGAAGAAGAAGGAGGAAGAAGAAGAAGAAGAAGAGGAAACGAAATAAAATCAAAGGTTTAGTAAAAAAAGAAAAAAATTAAAAAAAAAAAAAAAGAGAAATTTTTAATGTTATATAAAGAGTGGTTGGGTAAAAAAAAAAAAAAAAAAAAAAGAGGTTACAATCTGCTGCTGTTTTAGTTCGCTGGTTTTGGTTTTAGCGTCGTAGTAATTTTTTGACCTCAAAAAGAGACAAAGATAAAGTACATTACACAAAATGTACCATAAACAACAACAACGGCCATGTCGCGGGGTGGAAACAAGCAAAAAAGAAATGTGACAGAGTATACACACACAAATTTTACAGCAATGTTAATCAAATATTATTATTATTATTATTATTATTATTATTATTATTATTATTATTATTATCACTACTGGTGTTGTTATTATTATTATTATTATTATTATTATTATTATTATTATTGTTATGATTATTATCATGATACACGACTTGATTAAACACAGCCCAACAGGATTGCCATCGAAATGGCCTGTTCATCTCTTATCTAAATGGAGTTAGCCATGGCCTCTGGTATCGTCGTTATAAAATATTATGGCGCGCAACGGCGTTATTGCTGCTACGGCTGGTCATGTGTCTGATTTCTAATGATTCATTTTAGCCATCTATGACACACACGCATTTCTCTATTTAGCAATAGCTTGTATTACATACAGCCTACTGCATCAACAATTGTTTATGCTTCTCTTATCGCTAATTTTAAACCTATTCCAGATGTAATGCCTGCTGTCAATAATTCTTTTTTATATATAAAAAAGGCCAACTCACAACAACACCTCCGTCAATACTGCTTTTGTTGGCTATAACGACATGGCGGGTTTCACTGTGATCCCGACCGCAGTGTCTATAAATAACCACACGCCAATAATGAACGTTACTGGTCAACAAGTAAAAATAATAATAAATATTACAGGTGGACTCAAAAGTAGGTACAAAAACACAGCGGAATTTTCCGCTTAGATCCGGCAAACCAGGTACCATCTATCCTATTTGGTAGATGATCCCGTAAAAAAAAAAAAAAAAAATAAATAAATAAAAAAATAGTTTGGCTTTACCCTCAGGATCAGCCGAACGACCTTCCAGAATCTCAGACATGTCATTGCCGTAGAGATCTCCATATACGCTGATGCCTATGATAGTTTTTACATTCCAAAGCTACGAAAAGTATAAGGTGTTACCGTTACCGATACTCCAGAATATGCATAACCAGCAGTAAACGATAAAAAAAAAAGCCCTACAGTACCTGTTTGGGTGATTACTGCTTTCTAATTTTCATTCACTGATAGGCAATGCGTAGCATTCCAGTGAATGAAAAAGAACCATCAGCGATAGAAAACATACCCAACACTTGCCGTTTTCATCCTTGTACAGCTCATCGCGTCAAAATCGCGACGAAAACAAACAAAAACTAAAAGAAAACGAAACAAAAAAAAAAAAGCCAAAACAAAACAAAAACAAGATTTAGACATTTAGACATGCACAAATACGCGGGCGATGGATAACGAGGCTCACCCATCTACGAACCGTCCCCGTCATTATCACATTCACGGGATCGCACCCAGAGCTCCTGTTTCCATTTCATCTTTGCTGAGAGTAAACTCGTGTTTGTTCCCACAGATGCCTTTTCTCTCCCCGGTTTTCAACCGTTGCACCGACCACTCGGTCTGGGCTTCTCTCATCGGATGCGCACCACGACGCAGTTACCGCATACCGCAGCGATTAAAATATTTTTTTGTATCAATACGTTATATCTGATGGATCAACCCAAGCCGAAAAAATAGACTCCAAAAAACAAAGGCCCTAGCAAAACATGATTGGGTGAATCGAGTAATAATAGGCAGGCCAAAATCTCATGGCGGCGATTTTAGCGAGATGAGTTAGTGGGTTTGAGATTGCGCAGGTTTCGAAGGCAAATGGTTTTAGTTAATTGTTTGGCTGGTGAAACAAAGGGACCAATATTGAACCAAACCAATCATGGTCTCCAAGTGAATCATATTTTTACTTCATGTATACTGACGTATAGCCATTACGTTTTGAAACCATGATAGATTCCAAAAAAAACCGTTGTAAACAAAAGGAAAATAATCTGTAAATCAAAATATTGGGCTTGAAAAAAATAATCAACACGCTTATTTAGTGTGTTACTATTTTGAATATATTTTTTTCATCACCCATTGTTGGTATTGTTATTTTGGTGCTTGTTCCTGTCTTGTTGATCCTTGCCGCGCTTATATTTTGTAATTTTGAATGCTTTTTGGGACAACAAGCTGAATTATTATTCCTGTTCACGTGCTATAAATAGTAGCCCAACCAATTGATTTTTTTTATTTTTTGATTCTATATGTTTATTTTTTTAATTCTATTTTTGTTCCACTTGTTTATTTTCTATTTCTAGTTTATTTGATTAGTTTATCAGATTAGTTAATCAGATTAATTATTTTTTTTTTATAATTTTATTTTTTAATTTACGTGTTTATTTTTTAATTCTATTTTTGTTTATTTTCTAGTTCTGTTTTAATTTGTTTTTCTTTTTATAGATAGTTGGAAAATCTGATTATTGTCCCTACATCAAGTAGTTACAAATAGATTTATAAAACAAAATGGCATATAGACACGAGTTTCAAAACCATTTGTCTCTATGAGATTGGAAAAGTAGTGGCATCACCGAGTACTACAAGCTCAAGTGTTTGAAGACGTCGAGTTTTCCATGCATAATCTCATGTGTCAAGGGAAACATGCAATACATGATTGATTTTCTTTTTTCTTATTGCCAAGTTTTACTAACTTATTTATAACTCTATTGCCAAGTTTAATTTATTTGTATTTTTTTTTATTGTTTCATCGTGCTTGTATTTGTTATTTCTTCTATATTTAACTCGTTTTTCTGTGACATCGAAGCGGCCTTAAATAATATCAACACCACAGATCCTAGTGAAGTTGGATAATTTTTGTTAAATTAATGTCTCTTTTGTATAACTTATAAATAGATATAAAATCAATTTTAAGCTGATGGTAATAACATTTAACTTGTTTCAATTGGTAGGTTCTGGTATTGTAGTCTCAATTTCTAGTTGTGTTGTCTGTTGTTTTGTGTTCATGTTTACTCCACTTTTTAACTGCAACTCCTTGGTTTTAGGTTGATATTCTGTTTCTGATACTGTCGTCGATTTATGCATAGTTAAATCTTTTGTATTTAAGTCAACAAAACAATTTCTAAAGGTTACTACCCATGGTATAGGATATCATTATCTTAATATCCTTTCCATTATCATCTGTTTAGTGTTTCAATAACTAAGAAATTACAGAATGATGGCATAATAACACAAAATATTAAGAAGAATATATATCAAGATGATAGCAAATTTCCCTAAACATTTTAAATCATTCAGGGAAAATTCTGACCATCAAACTTCTAAACTTTAAGTACGCGTTGACACTGTTACTTTACCAGTCCCATAAAGACAAATGCTTTTGAAATTTGTGCCTGCATGTCATTTCGTTGTACACGTTGTTTTGTAACTATTTAATGCAAGTGTGATAAACTAATCATCTATCCAGCAGGACGATATAAAAAGGATCATACAAGTTAATTATAAAACGTCACCACGAAGATGTTTGTATCAACCAGTAACTTTTGACGGAATTGTAAAACTATATGGCGTCAAAAGTACTTCCCGGCCTTGGCCCGTGGGTCAAGACAAAACTGCTTTAAAATCACCTGCCCTTACAGTTTGCATAACCTAACTAGGGAGGGCAAACTTGATAATAAAAAATAAATAAAATAAAAAAAACTATAACAAGTTTGTACTGTTTATTGCTAATTATAAGTCGACTAAATGTAGTAACGTGTCAAAAAAAATATTAACGGTTCAACTTGTTCTTGCTATTCAAGAAGAAAGCTTACAGAACAATTATTGTCTTTTGTTTTAAGTGACAGGTTTCCTTGTATATTCAAGCAGTCTATGCATTCGTAAGAACTCACCCAAACTTCTAGTTGTTCAGAGCTGAGCTGCATTTATAAATTGTTAGGTTTTATTTTTTAAGACTTCACGCTTTGGAAATAATACCGTAAATTTTACAGATTTAATTCTTAACTTGTCTAAATCATCTAATACCAAATATGTGTGACAACCAGCATTTATTTTTGTAATGAATGCTCTAGAAACAGCTGTTTTTATCAAAACCTTTTATATACTCTAGATTACATTTTGTTTCTTTGCTGTTCTGTGTTTGGTAGTCCCATTTGTTGTTGCAGCTTGACCTCCAAGCTCTCTCATTCCAGCTTTATAGGGAACCCAACGGTCCTTGCATTTTGAATTCTCTATAGCTTTTGAAATGATTTTTTTTCCACGGCACATTAACCCTTTTCCAAAACTCCAAAACAGCTTTTTGTTTTGTTTTCTCTCATCTGACCATTAGTAGTTTACTGCACATTTGGGGCTCCGGTCACAGCTACTTAACTCTTCCCCATAGCTGGGGCATGGTCTGGTATTGACCTATGCGGCATTTAGAGCAAACTGGTTGCCAATTTTTGCTACTGCTTGACTTAGAAAAAGTCAGGATGTTCCGTCAGGATGTTTTAGTTTGACATATATATATATATATATATGGCTATGTGGCTCGTTTGTAGTTGGAGTTTGTGCTTAAAACTTTTACACTTAATTTTATCAATGTCGTACTTCTTATTGTTTATTTCCTAAATATCTATATATGTATAAAGAGAAATTACAGTCATTCAGAAAAAGTTTCCGACTTTTCCAAAACAACAAATTTTTATATTCAAATAGAAGCAGCATAATCTCACACAAAACAATCAGATATTAATATTTTAATAGCATATTTAATTGTGAAATAGCTGAATTGTGCGTAAGACTTTGTTGTTTGGGAAATTTTCATAGAATTTCCCGGGGTCACTGTATATTATATATTCTATAATTGCCGGTACACAGCTCTCATATCTATCAACCGCTAGATTTGATGATCTTTCCAGAGCTAAAGAAAGCATATTTCAAAAAACTTTAGCGGCTCGTCGGATATCACAGATGGTTCAGCCCCCGGTAGGGTGTATTTCCTGAAATTCTATCTCAATGAACGCAAGCAAGTTATGGCGTCAGGGACTATTCGAGCGGATTTGAAATTATTATAAATGTGTCAAGTTTCTATAGAAATCCCCTTCTCAATTTATTATTTGTTAAACGGCAACGACAGCGAGAAAGCAACACTTTTTGTACGCCTGTTTCCAATGGAGAGGTCCCGGTTACCATCAAAAGCACTGTTGCAATATTTTATTGCAGTATCAAACTCCATAAAGTCATTTAATACGTTATAGATAAGAACTTAGATATAACAAGGCTTCTCTTCCTGAAGATCGGTATGAGGCTGAATGAGCTTCTCGTCGAAATTTCCGAGTAAATAGGAGAATAGAAATCTTGAAGGGCCAGATAGAGCATTTTTGATCTGAGAAAAAAATATGAAGCTAGGACTGACTGAACTATTCGTGAGTATCGAAGCAATCAGGGAGATGCGTGAACAGGTAGAAAAACGGGAAAAATATTATACGGATGGTATTAAAAAGATAATATGCCAAAAGAATTACATATTAGACTAACATTTGAGACTCTACTAGGGACTACAAAGCTGAGGAACACCGAAGCCGGGGAGTCTAGGTCCGGACTTGACTGAGACTTGAGTTTTTTTTATTTTTTATTTTGTGCTACTTGTTTATACAAGCCTAGTAAATGGCTCATGCTAATGAAATAACTGGCAGAAAAACCTTAAAGATGATTTTCGGCTATTTGTTAATATTCTGCCAAATTTTAATGTTGTTTTACAGTCGCGAAGGGTCATGGTTTGATGGTATTGTGATGAGTCAGATCTCGGTCAATGATCCATCGCCTACATTATAAACCATCGCACTATTCAAAACCCCAAACAGATTGCCGGAAATATATTCACAGAATAGCTGGAAATTTCACAAAATAACCAATCAGTCTATTGCGAGTCCAGGGATGGGTGGGGGGTTATAAGTTTGGTTGCCCTTGTGTTTTTATAACTCAGCCGTGCGTGGTTAAATCCATGGGGCGGATTTTATCAGAACACAAGTCCGTGATATAATTTCCACTAATAATAATGATGTAATTATTTCTAGTGTTGGTTTGCAGTAAAGCCTATCTATTAAAGCAAATCACAAAAAAAATGGAAAAAAAAAGGTAATGTAGACTACCATAAAGACGGATTTTATTTAGAAATCTCTTGTAACCAGTTCTCTCCATGGTTGCTATAACGCCGCTACAATTGCTATCACATCTCACCACTAAATGGGTTAGCTAATAGCAGTTCTAGAGATTTGAGTGTCAGCATCAGCAAAGATGACCTGAATGGTATAAATATCATGCTATTTTTCAAGCTGTTCCTGTCTTTTTTATTTTAATTTATTTTTTATTCAACTGCACCCCACCATGTCTTTCAAAACTAACTCCCTTGTTAAGCTCAACTCTGGCCACTCTATTCCCATAATCGGCTTTGGCCTCTACCAGACAAAAGCGTCAGAGGCCACTGATTGTGTTCTTCTCGCCCTAGAAGATGGCTACAGACATATTGATACTGCCATTGCTTACTATAACGAGCGCGATTCTGCTGAAGGAGCCCTAAGATTTTTGGAGAAGCCTGGTCAAACTGTCAAACGTGAGGATATCTTCTATACCACCAAGATATGGTGTGACAATCAGGGTTATGAAAAAGCCACTGCTGCTATTCAGGCATCCTTAGACAAGCTCTCTGGACATTCCAAAGAGGGCCAAACAGACAGAAATCTTGGATATATTGATTTGATTCTTATTCACAACCCCATTACCAGCAGAGAGAAGAGACTGGGCACGTGGAAGGCTCTTGAGGAAGCAGTGAAAGCTGGAAAAGTCAAGTCAATTGGTGTTTCCAACTATGGTATCCCTCATCTTGAAGAACTTTTCAACTGGGAAGGCCAGACTATCACGCCTGCCGTCAATCAGCTTGAGCTACATCCTTGGCTTCAGCGAACTGAATTGATTGAGTATCTAAGAAACAAAAACATTGTTCCTGAGGCTTACTCACCTTTGACTAGAGGTAAAAGATTTGACGACCCCAAGTTGGTTGAGCTAGCCAAACGCTACAACAAGTCTCCTGCTCAGATTTTGATCAAGTGGTCCATTCAGGCTGGCTTTGTGCCATTACCCAAATCTGTTCATCCGCAAAGAATCAAGGAAAACATTGATATCGACGATTTTGAGCTTTCAGCAGAGGACTTTGACGCACTTGGTGACAAGAATGAGAACGGCTTCGTTATTTGGGACCCTATCGACTTTCCTGTTGATGTGGATACTAAGGGTAGTACTAATTTCCCAGAATTTGTCAAGTTTGCGTAGACCATCATTTTATCAAGACACTAGAAAAGCACCAGACAAATTATTCAAGTATTTAAATGATATGTAAGAAAGGCTACCTATTTCTCCCAGAAACTTGTTTGCACCTTCTTTTTTTTTTAACTACAGTATTCCTAATCAAAGTTCTGCCAGATTCATAAGGAATCGAGGAGTAACGACTCAATATCCACAGAGACCCCAGAAGAGTAAAAAAATTGAAATGAGTAAAGGATAACCTAATATTCCATCCCTTTACAATTATCCAAGCCATTCATCGCATACCTTTTACAGTATCCAACATCAAATAAAACTATTAAAAAAAAAAAAAAAGAACTGGAACCCATTTCAACCTGGAATTATAGCTGGCCAATATCTTACTGGCCAGAAAGAGCCTTATATTAAACGCGTAATAGGGCTTGCTCTATTCAACAACACAGACCACCATTGGAGAATATGCAACCTCGTCTACAGGAACCCAGCGCTCCTCCCCCCATTTCATCTAGCCCGAGATCCCTGCTGGTTCTGATAGCCAATAGATTTATTTTTTCTAATCAAGTAAAATCTCTTTATTAAAATAGGGGATATATCTGTAAATAACTTGATAAGTTCCACAAATTTTGTTGCTCGTGCGCAAAAAAAAAAAATAAAAAAGTTCTGGGTATGGCCAGCGCGAGAAAAAAATAGTGAAATCAGTAAATAGCTAAAGCTACGCTCTTGATTTAAAATAAGGTATAATTCCATTATTTCACATGCCACTCAGCTATCATATATTAACTAAATATTGGGAAATGGTACAAACTTTTGAAGCGTGGCTATATATAGGTTTTTTGGTTACGTGTGGCTCGTTTGTAGCTGGGGTTTGTGCTTTAAACTTTCACACTTGATATCACCAAATCCTTACTTATTTTCTTGTCTATTTCCTAAGAAACAAAAAAAAAAAAAAAGAATTGAGAGAAATTAACTAGATGTCCATAACTATAGTATGTATGAAATCTGTTTTTTTTTTTTTTTTTTTTTTTTTTTTTTTTTTTTTTTTATGTTTTTTTTTTTTTTTTTTTTTTTTTTTTTTTTTTTTTTTTTTTTTTACCTTTTTTTTTTTCTTATTTTTTTTTTTTTTAATATACATAGTCCATGTCAAAAAATAGAGCATCTAATCAAAATTACTCCTTTTTCTCCGGAACCTTGGTGCTGGTGCTGCCATCGCCAATGGACTTCTTTTTATCGCCATTGCGCAACGCCAGTACCGACTGCACATCCTCTTGAAACATGCGAGCCATGACCTTGAGTTTCCAGGCAGGACCTAACTCTTGCTTGAGGTTGAATGCCACTTGATTTTTCTGCTTTTCCTTGATCTTAAGCATTGTGTCATAACTTAAGCCCAGCTCGGCCTGCTCCACGGGCTCCTTGCCAAACAAAACGTCGTAGACACGGCCATCACCCCAAAACCAGCCGTTACGGTCGACAATCCAGGGGAAAAGCTTGCCCTTTTCAAATAACAAAAAGGCAAATTGGGTCCGTTGGGCAGTGCCGTAGAATCCCTGGCCGGTCCATACCTTAGATGTTTTGCCAATGGTAATTTTCTCGAGCGGGATGGTGATCACGGGGGAGGGGCGGCCGGGCATCACGGGATGCGTGACAAACTGGATATGCTCCTTGGGGCCAGGCAGATAGTACAAGCGGCGCACAAGTCGCGTGGGAATCTTGATAAACATGTAGGCGGCAGTAGCATAAACCGAGGAAATTAACAGCACAAGTCCCAAGTTGCCCAGAGTCTTGACGAAATTGCGCACGGGCGGCAGGTCCTCTTCATTCTCGAGCCAAAGATCGTAGGCCGCCGGAAGCGAGCGGTCAAGTAGATCAAAGATATTATAGCAGACAATAAACGACAGGGCAAAACTGGCCATGAGATAAAGCCGGTGCGATTCGGCCATGTACAGCAGCTCGGGCTGTGTCGAGGACTTGAGGATTTCCATAAGTTTTTTAAAGGGCAGCGTCTTAGACACCACGGGGGTGTTTTTGGGGATAAGACTTGGTGCCGACTCGCGCTGAAAGGGGAATTTGGGAATACGGTTGGCCAGAGAATTGTCAAGCGGGTCGCGCGAGTCAATACTCTTGGGAAGCTGCGAGTTGTGACGGATCTGGCTCAGAATCAACTTGCCGGGAGCAGCAACGGCGGATGGTCTGAGCAGCATGTTGTGGTTCGAAGCCGCAGTGAAAAGGGTGTTAACGGGCTGAAACAGCGCGGGCCTAAGCAACGAGCGCGATGCGGCGCCCCGGAGCAGCAGGCTGCGGGCTGGCAGTAGCAGTGGCATGATATATTGTGTCGGTGTTCGTCGAGAGATGCAGACGATAGGGATCCGATGAGAGAGCAAATCAAAGCACTGGCAAATGGGAAATTTTGCACATAGTGGGAATATTTAGGAAGGGTAACGTTATGTAATCATTATATAAGCGTGTGTCAGGCACACAAAAAATCAAAATTCGAAAATGAAGATTTCGGGACAAAATCATAAAATATTAGCCTAACCACATCTGGAACAATGTGCCAACTCATTGATCTTGTGTAACATTGGAAAACGGATGAAAATAAAAATCAAATAAAGTGAACTGAAAAAAAATATTAAAAAAAAAAAAAAATTTAAAAAAATTTAAAAAAATTTAAAAAAAAAAAAAAGTAGCATGCCTAACAAATGATGAACTTAGTGTAAACCAGATGGCAACCAACAGAGGTGTCACCGGCTTTACCAAGACGACCGTTTTTTTGGTTTTTGTATGATAATTGAAAGAAAAAAAACAAAAAAAAGTCGTGTGATGGACCCTTTTTCTTGTGCAGGGCGTTGGTGTTAGGCGCTTTTTTTTTTTTCCGTAGTAGCACAGTAGCAGAATTTCCAATTCTATCGATACGAAAGGAATAAACTTCTTTGACAGCAAGAACTCTTCTGAGGACGGTCTTAGGGCTCATCCGATATAGAGGGAAACGACACATAGAGTGACCCCACACTACTCCTACTACTTGGCGTACTACTGCCGCTGCCAGGCGAAGAATCTGCTGCTACAGTTGTCGCCGCCGGTGGCACAGAGAAGTTTGAGAGCGAGCGTTTGCTACTGCTTTTCGGCGCAGTCTCATCATTTGTGTATGTTGATTTCCACCGCGACAGCTGGTGCAGATAGGTCTTGAACGTCACGCTTGGCGCTGTCAGCACCGGTGTCGCAGTAAATTGGTCAGGAACAGTCGTGGTGCAACAGCTACGCGGAGGCTGCGGAGCGATTGGTATCGACTGGGTGGTGTAGTTGTAACTGCAAAACCTTGATGTTTTTGTGTTGCTAGTACGACTGCTGAGACTACTGCGGCCGGAGGAGGTTGATGATGATCTGGATACAGACATGTTGATGCAAGAGAGATGAATAGCGATGAAGCAGGATGTGAAACCTGCCAAACAAGAAAATAAATAAAAAAGGAGACGCTAGGGTCTATATAAAAGCCGCGAAATTGGATAAGGGAGAAAAGAGTGAAATTCCGGTGAGATTAAGAGATTCTTGGAAATTCTTTTATATTAATGAGTTTGCGTGGGAATACCGCGGGTGATCGAAGACTGGGTCAAACCTGTAAAAGCGTTACCACAAAATGTTACACAACTCAGTTAAATGTTACAACGCACCCAACAAATGAAATAAATAAAATAAATAAAACTAACAAATCAAATCAAAATAAATAAATAAATAATTTCAAATAAATAAAAATTGGCAATGGGCTCAGATTATATAGATTTCATGATGGCTCCAAATAACAAAAGAGGCCAGGTCATTATCCAAAAACAACATGGGGTTTCTTTCTATAGCTTAGTAGCGTTGGACTATCAGTGATTTTAAAAACCTGGTCCCTCCAAGTGCTTTGTTAGCCTCCAAGTATCACTGTCGTAGCGCCACAGTGGTATACTTGGGGCTTGAACCCAGACCTTGTTTGGTTTAGGGCTTTTTTTTATTTTATTTTCATTTATCAACGGTACACTAGCACACACAACACTAGCCAATAGCTGTCTGCTTGTTAAACACAAAAAAAGAATATCAGCAAACCTTATTCACGCAGCTGTGTAGGTAATCAACATCAACAGCGTTATGTAACAAAATACTTTAAGACTTGCGCCCTGATCAGTAAAAGCTGATTGAGTTCCCCATCATTGAGGCTTTACCAGTGGCCCCAACTATGGTAGTCTGTTTGTCATATGTTGTCACCAAGCACTTAAATCAGACCGATGCTGTTTTTTTTTTTTAACCTTGGTGGTATTTGATCAATTGTGCCATCCAGAACCATTACATGAACTAATGACATGAGGTTAAAAGAAGAGACATAACATAGCCAACAAAAGCTTTTAATAAACACAAAGCCCTTTGTATGCGAGGATGGGAAAAAATATCATGCTTGGTGTCATGTACTAGGCCTGAGCACTTTTGCAAATCATTAGATTTAGGTGCTTAGTTCCAGGCGCTTAATGACAGATTGCTTAGAGGCGGGTTAATTAGCATATAATATTCAATCTAGGGTTTTTTCTTTCAAAGGTGTTTTTATGTGACATGTTGCAACAAGCTCGGTCAAAGCGCGGAGTACGCTCCAGCTAACGTTGTTTTGGCTATGCTCAGGCTGGTCCCTTTTTGTTCTTGTTTGTTCTTTGTTAACAAACAACAGAATCACAACTGTTTTGTTTAGGTGCCTAAACTTGTTCTTATCAAAACCCTGCAAACTCATGGCCACACACAAGAAGAAACATAGCAACATCATATAATTAAAAATTAGAAATTTATAAAGACATTGAAAAAATAAAACTATCACATGAGAAAACCAATCAGATTGCCCCGACAATAATTCATCAGGGACTGTTTAGGGACATTTAACGGGTAGTGCTCACATCACCTTGCACTTCGTTCAGTGCCAGCTGGTGTGCAATTTGGTGCTCAGTCCCAAATCCTTCGTAACCACCACCGCTTGCACCATGGGCATAAGCAGCTTCTTCTCCCGTCAGCGCAGGAGCAGGTCCGCTGCTCTCACCATTCTGGGCTGCAATAGACTCCAGTGCATTGGCCGAGGGCATGAAAATCACCTTGGAATTGGCCTGGCGTGCCATCTGCTGCATCGCCTCAAGGTATCGAATCTGCATGGCGGCCTTGGACGCCAAAATATCGGCCGCGCGGCGCATAAGCTTAGCACTCTCAACTTCGGCCCGGGCCGTAATAATCTTGGATTCACCCGCCCGCTTACTCTTAGCAGCCTGCGCTAACGAGTCTTGTAGTTCATGAGAGAGAATGATATCCTTGATAAGAATGCTTTCGACCTTGACACCCCAACTTGTTGCCGTTTCGTCAATAATCTCCTGGATAGAAACGGCAACCTCCTCACGCCGTTCAATAATGTCCTGCAGTGTGCGGGCACCAATGACTAATCGCAGTGTAGTCTGAGTGCGCTCCTCCAGGGCTTGAATAACATTTTTAACTGCAAACTTTGACTTGTGTGGCGACGTAATGTGGTAGTAAAGCACTGACGAGAGGTTAATGTTGACATTGTCCTTGGTCATACTGACCTGGCTAGGAATATCCAATACCTGGATTCTAACGTCAACTTGAAACAACTTTTCCGACAAGGGGTTGACCTTGACAAGACCAGGGTCAACAGACTTGTAAAACTGGCCAAACCGTGTGACAAGACCAACATTACCCTGGCTGACAGACTTGAATGGATTGGGGAAGCAGAAGCAGCACGGAATTGTGCCAAGGCCACCACAAATAGTACCACAACCGTTGACAAATCCGCCATACCAACCATTGTCTGGCACTTCCATCTCATGGGCATACGAAACCTGCAGGTCTTCCTTGCGGATAGGCTCTACTGTAATGGGATTGTCGGCATGAAACGCAATGTTATTGTTGGTTTTCAGGATGGGGTCCGCGGAGCTCTGATTTTGTAGACCGTATTCTTCGGAAGCAGACATTTTAGAATATAGGTAAAAGTGTTAATTGTAGATATTGTGGTTATTAAGGAAATCCAGTAAAAACTGACAAATATTTGGACACATTGATGTTTATATAGTTTTCTTTTGTTTAATACTGGCATGATATATTTTCCAAGCCTCCAAGCATTCATCAGCAGCGTTTGCATAAGAAGTACCAAAGATCATCAGCAATTGGGTCAAAGATAACACTGTTGGTGAACAAGCTTCTCATGTGACATATGACAAAATACGGTACCGTACACTTACGAGTCACTAGTGTCTGTTATAACAATAATAACCTTTAGCCCTGACTCAACATGGGAAACAAGTAGATAAGCCGCGCCAGAGCAGTTAAAAAAAAAAAAAAAAAAGAAAGGGACAATGAGCAATCAGATCAAAGGGCCTGTGCATAACAACTGCCAAAAAAAGAGAAGGATGAAGGAAGGTTATGGGTGTTTCTTATCCTCGTTGAAATACGAACGCCAAACGTCATTCTAGAATGGGCCAAAAAAAAAATCAATGAAAATAAAATAATTAAAATAAATAAAGCCGAAACCTAAAAGGTGCATGCTCAGCCTTCCATGAACGAGTCATAGTGTAATTTATTTGCGCACTTAAAAAGGCCCTGATTGTTGTTATAGCCAACTATTGACCCATGCACGGCTTAATTACCCAATATCCGTTAATATATGCCGTTATTTACCGTATCAGGTTTTCTCGTAAAAAAAAAATGGTCCGTTTTTGGTCAACCCTCGCTTTGGTTTGACATTAAACTCAATTATTATTATTATTATTATTATTATTATTATTATTATTATTATTATTATTATTATTATTATTATTATTATTATTATGATTATTATTATTATTATTATTATTATTATTATTATTATTATTATTATTATTATTATTATTATTATTATTATTATTATTTTTATTATTATTATTATTATTATTATTATTATTATTATTATTATTATTATTATTATTATTATTATTATTATTATTATTAGTATTATTATTATTATTATTATTATTATTATTATTATTATTATTATTATTATTATTATTATTATTATTATTATTATTATTATTATTATTATTATTATTATTATTATTATTATTATTATTATTATTATTATTATTATTATTATTATT
>QQZM01000004.1:135319-172823 GCA_013365045.1 Geotrichum candidum | reverse complement strand
TTATTATTATTATTATTATTATTATTATTATTATTATTATTATTATTATTATTATTATTATTATTATTATTATTTTGTTCTCATGGCCATGCATTACTCCTAAAGTCTTGAGCCAAGTAAACCATAGCAGAAACATCAAAAAAAAAAAAAGAATTTCGATTATTTAGATAATCTTGGCTCCAGGTTTGATTCCCCACGAAGACCAGTGCAACAGCAACTCTTGGCAGATTGCGCTCCTTTCAAATTCCCCGATTTTACATGTACGAGGCTCGTTACAAGCCACAGATGTCAGCAAAAGTGTGATGTTTTTTGTAACTGTTGGTGGTATGTACTTGCTACCAAACATATCACTGATATACCACTGCTACGCCCAGAATCCTATATTCACGCGCATTTTGCTTGGCAAATTGGGTTGGTTTCTTGTTACTCATAAACCCCAAAGAGTACAAACGTCATTGGATATAAGCACAGGAATTAACGTTGTTGCTTTAAGTGACCCCCCACGTGGATAAACGTGAATAGAGCAGACTTGCTCATTAGTGAGCTTGAATGCGAAACAAAGAGTCAAGATTTAGTGATAACACTAAAAATTTAAACAACTCTACGATGTACGTTTATTACTTCAACGGTAAAGCTAAAGCAAAATATTGAAAAAGAAGGTTTCCAACGGTAACCATCCTCAACCGTTAAATATTGTCCCTTGTGAGATTCACTTGCATTGAATGTAAAATCAGGGTACCATTTAATCAACCAAGCCTCCCTGGTAATTACTTTCAATGTCGTGGGGTCATGCATCATGACACAATTATGCTGGGGTTTGACAAGGATAGTTACCGTCTTCACACTACTAATTCGCCCCGCACGGTACTAAGCGCATTGCACCCCAGTGTAGATATGAGAATCAGATGTCATATATCACAATTCCATTGTAGTGGTATTATCTAATAAATAATGGTTATTGAACGTAGCGTCAAGTAGAAAGTCCTTAAAAATGCAATCTCATTTTAAATTGTTGCTGAGAGGGGTTCAGGTGATACCTGAACTAGTGATTATACATCAGTCAGAGGTCATTCGTAGAGGTAAAAGCCTACAGAAATGACCAACCTTAATTTAATTCTGTAATCACCAAGTTTGCACAATGAAGAATAGGTTGTCAGAGTCTCTTATAAGTAATAAGTCTTTAATTCTAGGTTTTTGATACCATATCCTGGACAGCGTTTTAAAAAGCCGAGTGATCACTTTGAACAAAATAAAAAGTAACGTTTTAATAGTAAATTATTACTAAAGCCACGGTTGTGTATAGAAGTAACTTGACAAAGATTTATCTTTGACTCAGGTTGATCGACCACTAAGTTAATGTATTTTGTTAGCCAATTTGACTATACAGCAAAAGGAAACTTCTTTACATTTTTACAATAATTTTAATGCTAAGCAAAAAAGCTTCATTGTGTCTAAACATTATCTTTGCTACATGAGAAAAAGGGAACTTCTGTTCATCATTGTTGATTAATACACAAGCAATGTAGCTCTCCAAATACTAAGCAGATCTAGCTGTCGGGCTACTACTCTGAAACTGTTGCTGTAGTTGCCAATTTAACTGAGCCCTCAAATTTACAATTAAATCATGTTTACATTCATGGAAACAAACTTTTTTTGTAAATTTCCAGTTATGGATGTTTTATCTGTGTAACAGCTTTCATAGTATAATGTGATTGTTAATATTTACCTAGGCCAAAAGGGTGATATATGAGAGGATTAGAGATAATCAACGAAGTTCCTCAAGATACATCATGATTTAATTTAAATTTGAATTAGTGGGCGCCCAAATGTACATTTTGTTAACCATTTTGTTTTGAGCAATATAAAATTGGATAAAAAGTAACTTAGAATTAATCATTCTATATGAAATAGACAATATTGTAGATCTTATCTGAAATACTAGTTCTTTAATTAGCACCCAAAAAAAAAGTATAGCTGGACTGTTGGCTTAATAGCATGGCGTGTTAAACTCTTAACAACTTGCCTTCACAGTGGGATGTATACAGTGCAGAAGTGCTCTCGAAGAATATTCCTTGGCACGCAGGCTGAGCCCGTGAAGGATACGACCCCATCGAATGCCAAAAACTCAAATACCTATTAGGGCAACTGCCTGATTAGCCTTGTGGAGGAAAGTAGCTCAGACATAAATGTTTTTATATTATTCTTTTTTTTTTTTCTTTTTTTTTTCTAAATTTTGGATATTAATATAATAATCAGATCTATTGTTGAATTAATAGCAGTTATTTAGCACTGATTCATTTTGCTTTTTATTGTGTTTATTCATAAAAGATTCACTATACTAAGTAGACCGCACAAGCTTTCCAGAGGCCATGATGGACACCTCAAGATATCAGTCATCAAGAAAATAAATCTGCTACTGTTTGTTTAACAGATGAACATATTTGAACAAGAAATACTCTTTGAAATTTACAAAGAGCAACAGGTTAAGATGCTCAAAAGCTTGGTTCCCTAATCCCGGTCAATACCAAAAAAAAATTTTGTTTGAATACAGTGGCCAGTTTCTTAAAGTCTTTTTCACCACACTACACCATCCTTATTAATGGTTAGTTTAGTTATGTCAGTTTGTTGAGGCTTTGTTTGTATTTCAATCTTTAATTTCTGCTTTTTCGGTGTTATTCATTTTGGATTTGTTTTTTATTGGTCAAATCTAAAGTTAAAGAGAAGGTCTTTCGTTTTGGGAGGGAGAAAAAAAAAGTAGGAAATATATATACTCCCAATTTGGCTTTCCTAGTATCACAACTCCATGAAAGCGGTGACAAACATCAACATTAAAATCACAACAATAATAAAAATGAAAAAAAAGATCATAAACTTCAAAAAACTAAACATGAAAGTTTACCGAAAGTTAACAAAAAAAAAAAAGAATGGTAAAAAAGCTCTTCATATAGGGGTACCAAAATTAACAATGAAATAGCATTCATAAAACCTTTTAAGGCCTCTAAATAAAATAAAAATAGTACAAGAATCTGAATAGACCAATAATAAAAAAAGTTACATACTTGTTGAGTTTGTGAAAGTTTTAATCCAATGTAAGATATTAGATCTGATGAGTTTTTACTTGACTTTACAAACCCTGTAGCTGCAACAACTACTGATGAATGTCAGTAATTAAAGATAAAAACAAGACCAAAGACTGATTACACGCTCGATTTTTAATACCACCAAAGGTGCCATTTTCAATCTTAGGACCCTGATTTTAGAAACAATATAAATACATGTATATAAGCATATTAAAAAGATCTTTGAACCTGTTTGAACATTTTCAGCTTGTAAAATACAAGTATACATAGTTTTTAAATTTTCTAAAACCATCTCTACAGATATTTTTCAACAACTGGCAATACATAAATAGATTATCAACCTTTTAAAGCAAATAATGCCTTTGAAAACTTCCACTACAAACCCTAATAACACTCCACTGCTAATCCGTCCGTCTCCTAGTGCCTTACCTTTTTATGGTTCACCGAACGCTGCGAGTAACGACCCTGGCCACACTCTAACTAATGACCTTGAACAACAACCAGTAGCCACTGGCACCATCCCACCATCTGAAAATGTCAATGCCACCAACACCAACAATGCCGCTCATGTGCCTGGCCAAGTCAAGCGCGAGTTGAAGCAGCGCCACATTGCCATGATGGCGCTGGGCGGAACCATTGGCACTGGCCTGTTTATAGGCACCCAGCGCTCACTGGCGGAAGCGGGGCCCGTGGGGGCACTGATAGGGTACACGTTTATGGCCACCATTGTGTATTCTATTGCTCAGTCAGTCGGCGAAATGACCACGTTTATTCCCATTACCGGGTCCTTTGCTGTTTTTGTGTCACGCTTTCTGTCGCCCGCCATTGGCGCCGCCGTGGGCTGGCTCTACTGGTTTTCATGGTCGACCACGTTTGGCATTGAGCTGAGCGTTATTGCTCAGACTATCATGTCTTGGTATGGTGGCATTTCGGTTTTTGTTTGGATCAGTGTCTTTCTGGTGCTGCTCACGGCGACAAACTTTTTGCCGGTGCGGCTGTATGGTGAGATTGAGTTTGTGTCTGCAACAATCAAGGTCGTGGCCCTGGTTGGGTGGATTATATATGGAGTGGTTATGGTCCTTGGGGGTGGGCCCCGGGGATTTATTGGGTTCAAGTACTGGCATGATCCCGGCGTGTTTGGTCCGGGGATTTTGGTCTCGTCGCCCGTGTTTTCCAAGTTTTTAGGCTTGCTGTCGGCACTAGTCAATGCCGCGTTCACCTACCAGGGCGTTGAGCTTGTGGGCGTCAGCGCCGGCGAAGCCAGTAACCCGCGCAAGGCCATTCCCCGGGCTATAAACCGCACATTTTTCCGGATTTTAGTGTTTTATCTTGGCAGCATTATTCTGTTGGGTCTCTTGATTCCGTACAACCACGACAGCATTACCTTGAAGGAAAACGCCTCGCCGCTCAGCTCGCCGTTTGTGGTTGCTATTGTCAACTCTAGCACGCCAATATTGCCGCATATATTTAATGGCGTGGTTTTGATTACTATTATATCGGCTGGAAATTCAAATATCTACGTGGGCTCACGGTTGCTCTATGCGCTCGGTACAGCCAAGATAGCACCGCAGTTTTTGACCAAGACCAACCAGTTTGGGGTGCCCATTTATGGCGTGCTGTGCACGGGCACCATGGGACTGCTGGCGTTTTTGGCCGTGACCAAGGGTGCTGTGCTTTTGTCATGGTTGCTAAACATTGGCGCCGTGGCGGGGCTCGTGTGCTGGATATGCATTTCAATGTCACATTTGCGGTTTATGAAGGCGCTCAAGCTGTACGGGCTTTCGCGCGACCGGCATTTGTTGTACAAATCTTGGGGCGGCCGCGGGTATGTGTATTACAGCCTGGTGGGCTTGGTTGTAGTGACGGTGTTGCAGGGGTTTCCGGCCTATTTTGACTGGTCTGTCTACCGGTTCCTTACGACGCACATTTCTATAATCATTTTTGTTGCCCTGTGGGCGTTTTTTCAATTGTTTTTAAAGACACCCATTTTTGTAACGTTGGAAGACGTTGACATTGTCACGGGCAGCAAGCTGGAGGAACTCCAGGAGCTGGCGGCCCGAGAGGGAAAAACTGCAACAGCCATTGATATTGGTGATTACCTTTGGGACGAGGGCCCTGAGGAAAAACCGACAACGCTTTGGGGCAAACTTGTGGACATAATTTTTTAAAATGCTAAAGATGCATAAATTGTATTTTTCATTAAATATGAATAATGATTATTACTTTTGGTACGCAAAGAATCAACCAAAAAAAAAAAAAAAAAAAAAAAAAGGTTTGAGACTGCAAGGACTAGCATGTGTTAACCAAATAAGTGCCGAGAGATGACCAAATTATCCAGCATTTTCCCGCTTGGTAAAAACTGGGGACTAAGCTTTTTTACAATAGGAGAGTTTCAACAGGAAGCAGAAAGAGGACTAGGCATAGGCTTGGGTAGGGCTCGTGACGGGGTTTGATGGCGGAGAAACGACAACATGATATAATGATAATAAAAATAATAGTAGTAATAATAAGCTGTTGACTAATATTACCACGAGCAACCTAAATCCACTGATTATAAACGCCAATCTGATATGCCGTTCCCCAGATCACCATACCAGTAGATCCCTCAATTGCATTCAAGCTCGCTGCAGGTTTGAGATTTGGCGATCCGTTGACACTTGTAGTTTGCTGGTCTCTGCAATCCCCACCAGAAAAATAATAATAATAATAAAATTAAAAACAATCAGCAAAGATTAAGAAGACCCCCTCTTTGTACCATTAAATTGGCGACACATGAGATTCAGCACCAGCAGCGGGGGTTAATACTCTCATGCTGATAATACAATTGAAACTACAGTTGAGACTTGTGTTTTAAACCATATTCAGGACCCGAGCCAAAAATAACCCTGACCCTGATTCACTCTCGCTCACAGTCTTAGCAGACATCACTCCCAAACCAAACATTAAAGGGCCAGTTAGGGGAACTACAACCACAAAGCATCAGACTTTGAATACACACATACACACATATAACCATGGACGATAGTGAACTACAAGCAATCAGACAGGCACGCATGGCCGAGCTCCAGAAGCAGCAGGGCGGCGCCAGTGGCGGTGCCCAGGCCGGTGGCTCTGCCGGCAACGCTAGCAACGACCAACAGCAGAGGTAGGGAGAAAGCAAAAAAAAAAAAAAAGCGATTTACAAAAAGCAAGAGTAAAAAAAAAAATTTTAAAGGAAAACTAACGTTCATGTCTTGGGTAGAGCTGCACAGGAAGAGGATATGAGAGCGTCGATGCTGGCACAGGTGTTGTCGCCTGAGGCCCGTGAGCGTCTTTCGCGTATCCGTATTGTCCGCGCTGAGCGCGCCCGCAGGTAAGTGGGATAAAGGCTCCAGGCTAAATAAAATTGATTTTTATAGTGCTGTCTGCTAACAACAATTACCTTTTCATATAGTGTCGAGGACCTGCTTATTAGACTTGTTCGCTCCGGTCAGATCCAAAAGAAGGTGTCTGAGCAAGAGCTCATTTCGCTGCTGGAGCAATTGTCGCAGCAGGAGAGCAAGGCTAACAAAACTAAGATTGTCGTAAGTATACCACGAGAATGCTACCAATAGCAACAGTACTCATTCTGATGGATGCTAACAACAAAATTTTATCAGTTCGAGAGACGGAACACTAATCTTGACAATGACGACGACGACGATGATTTCTTTGATTAATCCTCCCCAATAGACCAAAAAAAAAAAATAACAACCCAGAAACCTTTTTGTCAGCCGTGTTGTAGTGGGTTAGGGTACAATCTAGTGTTAGGCATATGTAAAAATATTAATTCACAAGACTCCAACTTTGAAAACGCCGTGGAAAGCAAACAACTTTTAGGCATCAGTTGTGCTGCTTTCTTTTATTTTATTATTATTACTATTTTTTTTTTTTTTTTTTTTTGATAATAACTCACTAATCACCCCATCACCATTTTGGATAGATCGTTTCATAAATTGAATAACACTAATCATGCCAGGGAAAGCCGACACGTCCCATTTCATCAATTTTATCAACTTCAATCAAGATTTTTCGTCCATTTCTGTAGGAACGCAGAACGGATACAAAGTATTTACCCTTGATCCATTTAACAAATGCTTTTCCGATAGTATGAAACAAGCCTCTCATTTTTGGTTACGCCGGAGGGTTACCATTCTTAGCTACCCGTGCAAAATTTGCGTGAGGTGAAGTTGAGCCCGTGGCTCGTGTTTGTTTATTTTTGCTGCATGCTAATTTACAATCTGTTTTGAATGGTAGATGCTGGGGGCATTGGGATTGTCGAAATGCTGTACAATACCTCAGTGGTAGCAATCGTGGGGATGGGTGAGCAGCCGTGGATGTCGCCACGGCGACTTAGGCTGCTCAATATCAGGGTGAGTTAGAACACCAAAATCAGAGACAGTAATGACGCTACTGTAAAGATCGGCAGTATACTATGATGGGCTTTAGCTAACCTCCAGCATTTGATTTCGGCTGTACCAGGATAACTCGACAATCTGTGAGCTCACGTTTCCCACATCAGTGCTAAAGGTCAAGATGAACCGAAAGCGGCTACTGGTAATACTTGAGGAACAGATCTACATCTACTCGCTCAAAAATATGGAGCTACTGCATGTGCTGCCCGTTCGCAGTAACCCTAGAGGCGTCTGTGGAGTGTGCCAAAGTCCGCTGCATCCATTTTTGGCGTATCCGGGTAACAACCCAGGCGAGGTGATCATTTTTAACACGGACTCGCTCGAGCCAGTCACGGTGATTTCGGCTCACAAGTCAGATCTCGCGATTGTTAGTTTCAACCCTCCCGCGGGCAAGGGTTCCAAAGATGATAGGCTGCTGCTTGCTACCGCCTCGGAAAAGGGGACGTTGATTCGCGTGTTTGACGCAGTCACAGCACAGCGGCTCTACGAGTTTCGGCGCGGGTCAATGCCCACGACCATTTTTTCTATCAACTTTGAGCCAACAACGAATAAGTATCTCATTGTGTCAAGTGCCACTGAGACGGTCCACATGTTTAAACTGGGGGAGCCTGCCAAAGCGAGGTTGCGGCCAAGTAACAGCGAGACCGAGGCACCGGCCGCCAGCGCGAACAAGTACTTTACTTCGGTCCTCAAGATGCTTGAGCCGCAGCGGGACTATACGTGCCTCCGGATTCCAACAAATGGTAACACTGGGGACACCAGCAGCGGCAACGGCAAGACTAAAAACCTGGGCAGTGCGAACCACATTAATCGCGAGTTCAAGTCTGCCGCAGCATTTTGCAAGGACATGGTTGTAGTGGTCACAAGCGAAGGGTACCTGTACCAGTTTAAGTTTCGGAGCCCTGAGTTCAAGGATGGAGAACTAGTACAGCAGTATTCACTGAAAAGCATGTGAGCTATAGACACGCATGAACCTTGATGCTGAGAAGAGAATGATGGATACTACGCGGCTAATGCTATTATTATTATTATTATTATTATTATTATTATTATTATTTTTGTTATTATTATTTTTATTATTATTATTTTTATTATTGTTATTATTGTTATTATTTTGAATTTGGCTGTGGCATGGTTTTTAAATGGACGAGAGTAGTTGGCCAAAAAGAGCATATTAGACACTAGCTTTGGCCATGGCTGTTTGCCGCTACATTGTCAGCGGCACTGGTGAACACTGAACAATGAAACATTTTTCACTGGGCGGTAGCAGGTGAGCCTCTTTGAGGCTTGGAGATTACACAGGAATGATGTCTTCAGTGAGATCTGGACTAGAAAAAAAAAAAAAAGGATTGTTGGAATCTTTTATTTTTTATTTTATTTTATTTAAATAGTGGCTTTATGTGAGCATGAAGGTTTTATATTATTAGCCTGTCCGCCTTGATTCATGTTGTTGTTGTTGTTGTTACAGTATGATTATGACGATGGTGATTGTAGTAATAATGGAGGTTATTTTTGCGTTCATGCCAATTGGCTGGCTGGTGGTTGATGACCTCCACTTTTCTCCGCATTTGGTTTGTGGCCGCTTAGGTAATGATCACATGATATTTTGTGGGGAAGCGGGCCCATTTTGGTTTAAGTTTGGGACCGATTGGTTTGTCACTGGAGAAATAAACTTTTGTTGTGGTTTGGGGGGAGAGTAGTAGAACTTCCGAAATGCGCAAATGAAAAGAAAAAAAAGTAAAAAAAAAAAAAAATTCAAAAAATAAAAAATCCGGAAAAATGTCGCCGTGTGACAATTTTTGAACATGCAAAAACAAAAAAATTTTTTTTTTTAAAACAAAATGGACACCAATACTCAATAACGGAAAACAAGAAATGCGGACTCGCCTATTGATGACAAAATTATTGTCTGAACAGTAATGAGGAGAAAAAAAAAAAAAAAAAAAAAAAAAAAAAAAAAAAAAAAGCAAATCAAGAGCACCGTGTTCGAGACCGTCTGCCGTGCCTTGGTAGCGGCAATAGCAATGTAGTTATTCTCCGGCAAAGCGTATTGTCCATCTGTTGACAATAGTATTGGTGATGCAGTCGTTCCCTTAAACTACTTTAATTATCTTTATTCTGGCTTCAATGGCGGCAATGGATAATGACGATTATAACTTTGCCGGATTATTTTCCCCACACATTTGTTGTCAAAAGGTTTTTGTCTTCGCTTTTATAACAGGGTATACTAATCCTGTACTTCCTTGTACATTATAATTATTACTATTACTATTCGCTTTTAATAAGCCCTGCTGGAGTTTAAATGCAATTTCCTCGTGGCTTCCTCGTTCTATAAAAGCACTTTGCATTCCTTGAATTTCATTTCAATTTTTAAGCTTAGCCGCCATCTTTCTCTCCATTTTCTTTTCCCCTTTCTCTAGACCCTTTTTTTTTCTTGTTCGCTGACCATGACAGAGCTCAAGCCTCTTGTACCTCCTAGAAAGCGCTCCAAAGTGTCCAGGGCCTGCGACGAGTGCAGACGCAAAAAAGTGTGTAATTACAATAAATAATTAAAAAAAAAAAAAAACCCATGTAACATGCTAACCCACCTCTTCCAGATCCGTTGCGACGCAAATCCTGACGAGGGCATTTCCATCTGTTCATCTTGCAAGCGCACCGGCGAAAAGTGTTCGTTTTGCCGCGTGCCCATGAAACGGGGTCCATCCAAGGGTCAGCGCCGCGAGTCCACCGGCTCTGCTGCCAGGGCTGGTGCCGGCCCCAGGAAGAAACTTCTTATGATGCCCTTGCTGCGCAAGCGTGCCTTTAGCACCACTAATGCCGTGCCCATTCTACCAACTTTTAGTCAAAGCTTTAGTCCCGCTCCCCGCCACACACACGCCCCGTTTGACAACCAGAACAAGCTGCCCTCAATCACTTTTCTAACCCAGCAGCAGCCGTTCCCAACTAATACCGCAAGCAGCAATCATCACACAAGCCCACAAATGCCGCGAATATTTACAACAAATCAGCTCAACAATCCGCTGCCGAGCCCCGATGAACTAAGATCTGGCTACTCGTCACGATCAAACTCGGTGCCATCATATCTCCCATCAGAAGCCCCCAAAAAGCTGCGCCAATCCAGCTTTTCATCAACCAGCTCCAGCGATACTGTCACATCTCCCCAGCTTTCGCCTCGCTCCTCGGCCACAATCTCGGCACCTTTTAATAGTAGTCCCCATGACAGCATTGGGTTTAACGGGAGCAACGTGAATAGTATTACTTCTGGTACCGCTGGCTTGGCATTGGATGCCCACTGGCAAAACCGCCAAATTGATACTTATTATCAGATTATCCATCCGACGCTGCCGCTGCTGCCAAACTCCAAAGTTAGCCTGCGCCAATTTTTATTGCGCAGTAACGCAACCGAGACAGAGCAAGAGCAGCAGCAGCATTTGGCAGCAGCAGTGCTCGCTGGCATTAATGGGCTCGCCGTACGCCATACGGACCCAAAGGCCGCAGCAGCGCACTGCCGACAACTGCTGAGCGCGGTGCTTGACCTCGGCCAAGCATGCGGCGGTCTAGTCTCTGAACGCCTTACCCCAGTAGCGCAGTCACTTTACCTCGTGTGCCTGGTTTGTCTTTTCCTGTTTACTGATGAGTCCATGTGGCTGTCCTCGGCCGTTAGCGTGGCTTATTCAATGAAATTGCATCTATCTTATCCGGCGGCAGACGGTGCCCTAGACGAAGAAACGCGCATGGGTCGCCGCCGGCTTTTTCTTGTCTTAGTTGTGCTTGACACTATGAATTCAAGCACCAAGGCACTGCCACAGCTTGTCCCAAACGAGTATGTGCGGTTTGACGAGGCTACGGACGCTAGTTGCTTCCCGTCGCCCGTTGGCATCCAGCTGGTTAAGCTGTGCTTGGCTCTACGTGCCAGCAGCAGCGGCAATGTAAGTCGCACGGAGCTTGACCGCGTCAAGGCCGACATTGAAGGTTTATGGGACACTAACCCTGTGCTCAAAGCGCTGTATTACTCAGTTCTGATGACGCATGCCACTAACCCTAAAAGCGGCAATAGTGGCAACCAGCTACCCCACATTGTGACGTCGCTGACGTCGCTGATGGTATCACCGCTCATCTCGGTGTCGCCGCTGATGCCGTTTTTTTTCATGTTTGTTGTCAATGGAGCAGAGCACTTGCCGCCGACATCGCCCTACACTATACGTGCTGTTGAGTACCTCGAGTCGCATGTGGCGCTGCTTGGGCCCAGCGCCAGCGAAGCCCTGCGTGCACGCATTGCCGCTATGGCCAAGCACCGCCGAGACCTGACTACTACGCCACAAAAAGACCACAAACCACTGCAACCAGAGTTGCCGCTACACACTGATTCTTCGGCCGGGCGCCGTATCCAGTTTAATGCAATTCGCGATGCTGGTCTTGATGACCTTGCTACAGTTGCTTCCGTTGAAAAGGTCTACACTTGAGTGGTTTAAATGAAAAGGAAAAACCCGCTTAGCAGCGTATTACTGAACCGCATCGTACCCTTCATCCGAAAATTTGCCAGTTTTCTCATTTTTGTTTGTTTTACCTCTTGAAATTAATTTTTTGATTTTATTGCAGAGGCTTTTGCAACAAAGGATTTTTGTTTTTCTTTTATTATTTGATGTTGTTGTCACGAGTTATATGAATGTCTAATGAAACCAAATCTATTCTTCTGCTTACTATATGTGTTTTAAAAAAAAAGGGCAAAGCTGCGTGCAGTATACAATGATATTTATTATAACTATTTTATTTTATTTAAACTTTTTATTGGCTGTTTTTATTGTTATTTTTATTATTAATTTTGAGATTTCAATTCTTTTCATTACATTTGTTGTAAAGTTTCCATAAGTCAAAAAAAGGTTTGTGTTTGGGTGATGCCGCAAGTACCTTTTTTAATTTTTCTTTCTATTTTTTTTTTTTTTTTGTTTTTCCATTTTATTTTTTGATCTAGAGGAATTTTTTGTTAGATAATTTTTTTTAACATTGTTTTTATCCATGTTAATTTTATTGTTAGTTATGGGCTTTAAATTTTTATTTTTATTTCTATTAATTTTTTTCTTTGGTTTTTTTTTTTTTTTTTTTTGTGAACGCATGATGGTGACCTCTCCCAAATGGCTTTGATTATTCCGGAGTTATCGGAGTTTTCCTCTTGTCCGAGATGACCACCGTCAAGTTACATCAACACTTTCTTTTTCAGAAAACAAAACCACTTCTTTTTTTTTTTTTTTCTTTTATTTTGTGTTTTAGAAATATAAAAAATTAACACCCCGGTCCCCGGAAGTAAAACTTGGCCATTGCAAGTGAAAAACCAGCATGCCCTTTTTTTTTTTTCTTTATTGGCATCTACCGTGGCTCAACGGGTAATTTTGACGTGATTCTGCCCGTTCATAAATACCATTTATCTGGGGAAATTTTGCCCCCAAAAAAAAAAACCAAAAAAAAACAAAAAAAAAAAAAAAAATAGTAGTAAACATGGTTTTCTCTTTTTTTTTTTGGTTTTTTTTTGTAAACATGAGATTTTGCCGAGGCAGCACCAAATTTTCTCATTCTTTTTATATTGTAATTTTATTTTTTTTTTTTATTTTCCCTGCTTTCTGACCCTTAATTTTTTTTTTTTTTGGTCCTGGCTGTTACGGGAAAATAGACTTACTGATAACTATCACAAAAACCTCACTCCTTCTCTCTCTTTTTTTATTTACTTATTTATTATTTATTATTTATTATATTATATTATTATTATTAAACATCAATGAGATTTAAAAGAACAATGATTAAAAAATCATTAATAATAATAACAACGACAAAATTAATAACTAAAAATAAAAAAAAAAACCTTTTTTTTCCCTTGAGCGGGCTCCGGGATGTTGAATTCCCCCCGTTTGTATCCACGGAGGGTTGGAACTTAACCGGACGCCCGGGCGACCAACTCTGGAAAGGATGGCAATTTTAAATAAAAAAAAAATAAAAACAACAACAACAACAACAACAACAACAACAACAAAAACAACAACAACCATAACCAGATGGTATGGAAAGATTACATCCTTTTAGTAATTTATTGTTATTATTATTATTTTCGAACCGAGCTGGGGATTCTTAGGGGGTGGACCCAGTGAACATATGGGGGGCAGACTCCTGTTATAATTTTTTTTTCCCCTAATGTTGGTCTTGATGCTTTACAGCCAATGATATTCATTGTCTTGGTCATCTTTAATCCAATTAAGGTTCTACATTGGCGTTGACCATGGCAAGTCTTGGAGATAGAGAGAGGAGTGAGTGTAAACGCCCACAACTGCTGGAAAGAGAACCAAAGCCTCACGGCAATGGAATATCCCACAAAGCTTGGCAAAAAAAAGCCTAGACAAAAAAAGAAAGAAAAAAAAAAAAAACACTTTTGCTTCGCACGGTTAAGAGCAATTGGACTAAAAATATACGGGGTGAACTCCGCTAATCCTTCTCAATCACTGGCATAATTCATCTGCCCCGTGCCTTACGGTAGCTTTAGTAAGCCATTTCAAGTTTGCACGGGTCATGGCGTTCTAGAAAAAAAAAAAAAAAAAGAAATAATTCCAACAAGATGCACCAGCGAGGGAATCCATTATTGCGAGTGTGGTCAAATGGAACCAGATGAGTGCATTATCATGGGATGCTCTAGAGCCGCTCATTAAAGTTTTATTGGATGTCAATCTCTTGTATCCATCTACAGGGATGTAATGTATCGCAGGTTTTCATTGACATGTTATTCATGGAAAATTCGGCGCCATCGAGCGCTTGAACTTATAATAAGCACTGACCATCTCAGTCAGGTTCATTGAGTCAGATCTTTTGAAATTCATGTTTGTTATTTTTTTTTTTGCAAATATTTGGTATAAGGACCATAAACTGCATATCAATCCTGCTGTAATATGCTATTATATGGGGTTGACTATAGAGTCCTCATATAAGTGCTAGCGTACACCTCATCTAATATTCCATCCACCGAGCCTAGGAAATTCACATTACTTAACCCTTGACACAAGATTTTGCTTTCTCAAGTTATTTGCCTAAATATCTATTTCCTATTTCCCGGTTCCTAGCGTCAGCAGGCCAGGGACTTCCTAAGCTTAGTGATATGCGTAGCCCTAATTATTAAAAAATATTCGTCAGGTACGCCCTGGGAATTCTTCTAACCGTTTCAACCCATTAAGCAAACGGTTAAAAACACCCTGCTAGCCCGTTTTTCTACAACTAACTTATGATAGTAATGTGGGTTGGCAGTCTTCTTATCAGATTTGTCCACAGATTTATATCCAATCACCTTCCTTGTTCTTGTGTAAAAAGTCCCTAGTCACAATCACTTATTGTACTCTACTAATATTCTAAATCTATGACTTGACTGTAAACAGGGGGAAAAACAAGGGCCATCTTTAATTAAAACTGGTTGTCATTTTGGTAGTCGGGGGCCGTGCACTACCTTTGTCATTTGCTGCTCCAATGTTGCAAAAAAAAAAAAAATTTTTATTGTTTAAATGATGTTAAATTTTCTTGACAAACTGCGTTGTTCAAGTTACAAGACTTGTGATAATAAAGTCATGATTGGAAGAAAAAAAAAAAAAAGGCTGTAAACCAAAATAAAAAAACACCAAACGATCAAAGGGTGTAACAGTAGTGACAACTAAAAAAAAAGAGTGGTGCAAGCCGCACTAGTACTTTACCTCTCAAAACCTGAGGGTCCTTGCATCCGTGTGAGACCTGTAAACATGATGTAGACGTCATCTCCAACACTGCAGTGTGTAACAACTCTAAATCACGCTGGCTCCGCAGCTGTGATTGGTGCCTAGGATTAACAAAGTCTAGACTTGATAGGTTTTGGGCAATTAAAGCGCCGGGACAGCTGTTTGATGGATTTTGGAAAATGTATTTGTCATTTAGGTGAAGAGTGATTTCACAACGATTCAAGGCATGAATTTGGTATTTACGACACCCAGCAAGATTGATAATGAATGTGTTCCATAGTTTGTCCAGCAGCCAACAATATCAGAAAAGAAGTTTTACAAATTGTTTTTTTTTTTTTACCTTTGGAAGAAAAAAAAATAAAAAAGATTCGGAATAAAAGGGCTGGAAACAATCTCCTGTCAGGCGCGGGAAGGAACACCCATTTTCACGCAGATCTCAAAAAAAAAAAAAAAGCTGTTCTAATAATTTTTTTTTTTGGCAGCGTTCCTGTTAATTGTTCAAGCCGATCTCTCCGAATATTTCCCTTTTGTATCGATGTCATACAATATGTCAATGCTCTGCCCTGACATTTACACATATTGTATAAACTGAGCTTCAATTTAATAAATCACAATCATGTCTGAAAAGAGCATAATTAGCACTTAGGCTTTAGGTTGTTATTCTCGTCAAAAAAAAAAAAAAAAACTCAGCTTTGTCAGCAATTTAACTCCCGGGCATCTTGGTTTCATTCCCAGCCTTGGTGATTGCAGCACTGTGTCAATCGTATACTCTTAATCATCATATCACTAAGAATAGAATGTTGTTGATATTAGCTATGTTAATGACTTGAGAACGCCGCATCCCAGACGAGAACGGTTTTTTTTAGCCGTTAACTACTCAGCGTTGGTGCGCATTTGCCGATGCCCGCTGTCGCGTGTATTATTTAAAGAGCCAAGCCTGGTTGGTCGGTTATTGTTCCGGAGTACATTTGTGTCCGAGCATCAAAATTAGTTTACATTTTAATGTTTAAAAATTTTAATTCCATCTTGACGAGGTTTTATTTTCAGATGAAAATGTCATTTATAGACACCCATTCGGCTTGGTTCGGTAGGATAAAAGTCTGGGGGAATGAGGCTTCGGCTTGGGACATTTGGACTAAGCAGCCTCGGTGGGTTAAACGCTAAACTGGTTTTCCCTAACCTTTTTTTTTTTTTTTTTTGGAGACCTTACAGAACGTTTGACGACTATAGCTCAATTTATAAATTACGAGTCGTACAACCATGGTCACAAATTAAATAAAAGCGTCTTTGATAGTTGCGTAGCGTCAGTACTCTTTTTGCACTAACAAATATATTACAGGTCTAAGAGGAAGCAATATTCCCCTGTTGGTTTAGACTGAGCCTGGAATAATTCTAATTACAAAAGCAATCATCTAGTTTTAATGTGTAACAGTATCATAAAGAGTGATGTTTTAGTTAGCTTTGTGGCTCTACATCATTCAGTCCATGAACCGCGGCTTTTAACTCAGAGCTCCATAGTTTGTATGTTGGTGTAGTGTTTTATTTTATTTTCTCCCTGTTACCCTGGTATGTATATATACCGCACTAGGTGGTTCACACTGTGTGATTAATCTGCCCATGGTTTTGCAGATCCGAGTACTATTAATCTCTAAAGTATTAATGTCTTAAGCATAGGCAATTTAGCCAGAAATAATAACACTAATAATAATAATGCTACATTAGTGACAAAACAACGACAATTAAAGTGTATCTGGGTCGGATAAAATTGAAACCGCGTTACCGTTGTTCAAATGTTGAAAAAGTTGGAGAAGCTTATAAATTTTATTTTATTTTTTCAGCGATCCGACCCCCCAACTAGTGCCTGTTATTTGATCTCAACACTAAGACATGTCCCTTGTGATGCTTCAACATATAAAATGCGGGGGAGTCGAGCATCGGCTAAGCATCGTCAGGTGAAAAAAAAATTGGCACGCCCAGCCCAATTGTTCATTTTTTTCAAACAAGGTGGTAAACTTATCCGCCAATGTTACATTGAATTTGTCAAGCGTCCACAAATTTTATGAATTGACGGTTGAAGAAGGCATAACTTAAAAGTTGGAAATACGACTTGGCTTTACGTTAATAGATGATCCACGCCAACAGATGTCTGGATCTACGCCGGTAGATGTCCGGGTCTCAATGGGTAATGATTCAAGATGCCACGACCAACATTCTGTTTTAGCAACAAGGTTTTGTGGTACGACTTTGTCTGATGTATCTGTCGTTGATATATGGCTTTATTTATCAAAACAAGTGTTGCTTTGATGATCCAGTATGATATGCATATTCCGAAAACTGATATCCGTGTTTCATTGATACGAGTGGGTTTTTTTCTCCTCTTTTATATTTTCAACATTTTATTAATAGCTGAGTATACAGTTTTTTTACACGGAAGTAATAAACAAGCTACTTTCCAACCAAGAACAATCGGACATGGCATAGGCCAGTTAAACTTTTATTTACTAAAATTGAGTTAATATTTTTCCTTAAAAAAAGCTGATAATAATAGTAGTAAGACACAAAAATCTCAGGCTGTCATTCAGGCTATAGCTGTTTTTTGTCAGGTACAAAAAAAAAACACGTTTAGATGAGCGCATAAAGCCATAATTACCAGTGACGTTCAAGTATTAAAGCATGAGAGCGTCGTACATTTAAAAAAAAATATCTCTGCGCTATTTAAACAAGTTGATCTGACTTTCGGTAACTTGATGTTTCTGTTTTTCAAAAGCGGATTTTTGTCACAATCTGCAAAGTAGCATCAGATAAAACAGCTTTTGTTCTTTTTTTGTCTCTTGCAAACAAAAATTATTTAGTTTGTTAAAATTCAACTTGGCATTGAGAACAATGCCTTTTCAAGGCTCCACAAGGTTCAAAAATACAATGTAGAAATGTAATCCAGTGGCACAACACGGGTAAACATGCTTATACCTGGTATAGTAAAACTTTGGTAAATATAGGTTAAACATATTTAAATAAAAACTAATTCAACATCAGTCATATTAAAAAGCAATCAAATAATAGCTTGAGTATAGTTAATTTAAAGATAAATAAAATGATTATTTATCTAATAGCTTGAGTGAAAAATAGAGGACTTTTAGCTGATAATTGCAACTATTATCTGAAATTCTATAATATATACATGGGCTAGAAACCAAGGATGGTTACCCCACCTTCGGATAAAAGCCTCTAGAACCGGAAAAAACAAAAATGTTTCTAAAGTCATTCTAGAAAGCTGAAAAAAAAAAAGCGAATTCTTAGAAAATCTTTTTAAATATTCTCTTGGGCAGGTAAGAAAGACAGAGAGATCATCACATAGCCATGCCCCAAGAGTTTTGCTTAAAAATGACAAGTTGGATATGAAAGAGGTCAAATTTTCTACTTTAATAGATGTGTGACAACTGAATGAAATGCTTGTGCGGTCTCATCTAGTTCTTATTTCCAATTTTCACTCTCTGACTTGCTGAACTGTGCATATTCCAACTTCTCGCCCATTTGCAAATCTAAAATAATGATAAAGCCGGTTTATTCTATAAAGTATATTTTACTTTAGGGTATCATTAGTTACAACTTAATAATCATTTAATAAACTTCATATATTGTGTTGATAATGTAGTGTTTCATTTGTTCAAGATTCGGGTTGTGAAAAGAAATTGATCCGGAAGAGTAACCTGTCATTAAATTTTACCCTATGAATTAGTTACGCGTCATTCAGTTGTTGTCTTTAGAGATCAGGATTAATCAATTACGATAAGTTTGTCAAAGTTTTGATCCACTCTATATTTTCCCAACAACTACTTATACGATATCCTAATTCAATTTCAAATTCAAGTTTCCTAACCGGTAAAAGTACTACAGACTTAAAAAAAAAAATTAGTATATTCAATAGCTGAAGGGCTCCTAATCAATATTCTGTATACTATCCTCAAGCATCCCGGCATGCATAAAACAGTGTAGAAATAGATGCTACAAGCTTCCGTATATGTGCTTGATCTATACATTCTCATGCCTCTATGATTCGAGCTATTAAAATTTCCATACCAGGTGTATTGTTTTTCCGCTCATGAAGATTAGTATGGATCTGATAGAGCTCATGCTTCTGGGCCCTCCATAAATGCTCAATAGAATGTGGATCAGGACAGCAAGACGGTCAATCCATCACTCAAATACCATGTTTCTCGTGCCAGTCTTGGGCCATATTTACAAAATATTCATAGGTATTATCCTGCTAGAATGGCTGGCTTGGTTGATACATTGGAAGAATTCCATCCTCAAGAGCCAATTTATATGACTTGGCAGAATATCAATAGGTCTCATTCTCTTCATCTCAGAACATAAAAATTGAAAGTACCTTGATCTTAAAGCTAATTGCAGCCCAAATCATAGCCTTGTATCCACCTCCTCGGACGATTGGTTTGTCCAAGTAGCGTCGATAGGCCTGATAGCCATCTCTGAAGACTCATAATTGAGAATTTAAAACTAATTGGACTGAGCATTCATTAGAGAACAGATTTTATCACGATAGTTTCAATTTCTAAGGCTTACATACAGATGCTAGCTCTAGTTCGAGACCCTTTCAGAAACAGCGAAATTCAAGTCTTCTTGCAGCACGTAGAGATGAAAGTTTAGGATGCCACTTGGAGTGCTACTTGCGGATATGATATCAGCGAAGGATTCTTCTGGCAGTGCTCACAAACACACGGTCTCCATTAAGTTGTACAAGAGTGCACCATGGCACCTTATGAAACTGCCTAGCTAATAGAAATAAATAGCACTCTTTATGAAAATTCAACAACCTCGGATCTCTTATACGGGGCCTGGAATTAAAGTCATGGTACTCTGAGAACCATTGTAGGGTGCAGTCGATAGGTTTGCGATCAACATTAAAGCGGTGTGCGATGACTGTTTTTCTGGCTAGCTGCTGCTATTGCACAAATAGCTGCACATGCCTTTGAAGAGAGATATTTGTTTTCCTATCGGTTTCTTCTTTTTTTTTCGTGCTAAAATCATATGGATTTGACATCTTGAAGACATAGTAAAGAATTGAAGATTGATTTACATGGCGTAGATATTGGGGTGGAGTGGGATAAACAATTCTTAAACTAAATATACAAAAATTTTAATTGATTATATACTATATACATTTTTGTCATCAATCATATGAATACTGACAATAAATCTTTGCTTTGATAAGATAAACATATGACTTAAACATTTTTGCAGTAATTGGTATAAATTATTGCAAGATTTCTTCCTGTGCATTATAATGATTTTCAATCATCAACCTTATTAGCTCTAAGCAACTCAAAAAGTTAAATATTAATTATGATAAAATCAGAGGCTACTAGTACTATTTATTCATGTTGCAAATTGTCTCTTCTTTATAATGCTGTACACCTTTTCCATCAGCCGTGATGTTCTCTTGCAAAGACCGTTAAGAGTCGCACGAAACCTAACCCATGTGTTACCGGGGCAACGCTTATTCTTTTGTTCAAGATCTCCCAGCGAAAAAAATCAAGCGTAAACAAACACGAAGTCAACAAACGCAACCCTCCCTTCTCAAATTACAACACACAAGGGCATTTCGTTTATTTCCTGTTCCAAACCTCTTTCATTCTCTACCAGGACAGGTCTCGAATATGCTAATACACCTTTAACTGCAAGGCTCATATAAAACTTGTGTGTTTGTACCGCGATCGATATCTATTCTAAATGAGTGGGAAAGAATCTTCCATTTCAGTTACAGGTGAGTACCAAGAGATCAATGCATACAATTTAACTATCGCTTGACACTCACACTGAACATTTTCTTGTTGTTATCCAGTCCGCGTCCGCCCTTTTACAGAAAATGAGTTGAGTCATTTGCAAACAGTAGCAGAAGAGCCTGTGTTTATGGGCGGTGGTAGTCTGGCAACACCGGCAGGTAATAGCGGCAACGGGGGCGACAACGGTGGCCCCAGTGCCACTCCCGCTGCACTGCGGATGGGAGCAACCGCCGGAATCCGCAAGGTTGTCAACGTAGTCGACGATAAAATGCTCATCTTTGACCCTCCAACTCATTGCATGTCGAATAACAACGCCCGAGCTGTGGGTAGAGTCCGCGAGCATCGATTTGTGTTTGATCGGCTGTTTGACGAGACAGCGGCGCAGGAAGATGTATATAGCAATACAACGCGGCCGCTTCTTGGCTCAGTTTTGGACGGCTATAATGCGACAGTCTTTGCTTATGGAGCAACGGGCTGTGGTAAGACGCACACTATCAGTGGTAATCCACAGGCACCGGGTATCATTTTCTTGACGATGAAGGAACTGTTTGACCGGATCTCAGACTTGAAAGACACCCGCACGATAGATGTGTCGCTCTCTTACCTTGAAATTTATAACGAAACTATTAAAGATCTGTTAGAACCCAGCGACAAACGGCTTACATTAAGAGAAGACTCAGACCACCGCATAATTGTGTCAAATTTAAGCACGCATAAACCCAAAAACGTCGAAGCTGTCATGGACATGATTCTTCACGGCAATAAAAACAGAACAGTGTCTCCAACAGAGGCTAACGAAACTTCATCGCGATCACATGCGGTTCTTCAAATTAACGTGGTCCAGAAAAATAGAACGGCATCTCTAACAGAAGCCCACACTTTTGCAACACTCTCAATCATTGATCTGGCAGGCAGCGAGCGCGCATCAGCTACAAAAAATAGAGGCGATCGTCTCATTGAGGGTGCAAATATCAACAAGTCGCTGCTAGCTCTGGGAAACTGTATCAACGCATTATGTGATCCACGGCGCCGAAATCATGTGCCTTATAGAGACTCGAAATTGACTCGATTACTCAAGTTCTCGCTGGGTGGAAATTGTAAGACAGTTATGATTGTGTGCATTAGTCCATCTAGCAGACATTATGACGAAACTCTCAACACACTGAAATATGCTGACCGTGCGAAAAAGATCAAGACTAAGGTCATTAGAAATGAGCACAATCTCAATAGACATGTTGGGTCTTACTTGAAAATGATCACTGAGCAAAAGGCGGAGATTGAAGAACTTCGCAAGCGTGAGTCTAGAGCTGTTAGTCAAGCCCTTTCTCAGGCTAAAAGGGTTAACGATAGGGCCTTGGAGTCTCTATCTGAGGCGATAAGAAGTCTGGAAATTGCATATGAAAAGTCGATCATCTCTTTAGAGCAACAAGCAAAGATTCAGCACCAGTTGCGCAACGTCGTTAATCAAATAGATCAGATGAAGATCCTCTTGAATTCATTTAACAAGTCACCCTGTGAGGACAATCCAGCGTTTTCAGTATTTGTTGAAGGGATGAACCAGTTGATTGACAAACTGAAAAAAGAGCAAGTTTTCCGCGAAACCTATACCCCACCAGTTAATCCTGATAAACAGATGCTAGAAGCAACAATCACAACGCTGACGCGACGACTAGAAAACACTCCGGGTTGGAATGACAACATTCGTGAGTCGTTCGAGGTCCATGCCGAGGTTGTGCGGCTCAGATACGATCAGGAACTGGCCAATGCAGTACAATCATACCCGTTATCACAAGACTTGCTTCGAAAGGTATCAAGCGCTCTTTTCAACGTGATATCCAGAATTGGAACACTTTCTTCTGTGGGTTTAAATGAGATTGAGCATGAGCTTTCGATAGTCACGGAAGAAATGGTTACTCAATGCCAGGGCCTGGTTGAGCAGTATACATCTGGAAGTGCAACTGGAAGCAGCGGCACAGACAGCTATATAGCCCCAACGCGTACTCGCAAGCGGTCTGCATCAATGATCAGCATTACGACTCCTGAGAAGAAACGTCCAGAAGTTGCCACTACTTCCTCCATGACTAGACGTATGTCGACATTAGGCGTAGCGGGAAATGCCACGCGACGGATGTCCATTCGCAAATCGCCATCCAAAAAACACATGGTGCCAAAATCACCTCTACGCAGCTACAAGCGAGCAGTCAAACGCGTTCGCTGGGAAGACGATAGTGAAAACTTGATTGAGTTGCCAGTCACGCCTCTGAAACCAATTAATCTTGATTCGGATACACTGCCAACGCCGCCAGAACTTGGGTTGGGCGAGAGCATTGATGGCAACGGACTGCGGACACCCCCGATAAGACGTATGCGACAGAGCTTCCCGTTGCCTGCAATTTCGAGTACACCCATTCAGACTGTGGTTAGCCCAGGAAATCGGCGTAGTAGTCTGCGATTTGGCGTCAAGGGCGAATTACGACGCAAGAGCGGATCGCGACAGTCTTTGGTGCCGCTAGGGGGAGGCGCAAGCGGCAGTACACACATGAAATTTACGTCACAACTACCTATCAGTAACGAGGCCGCGCGGCGGTCATCAGGTTCTGGACTTCCGCCAATGCCATTATCATCGCCAGTCAATCCTGGTGATAATGCTGCTAGGGATGCTACGAGTGTGTATCAGAAGAGTTTTGGTTTAGGCATGCCCTCAAGGTTCACGAAACGCGAGTAGATGATTGTAAAGTACCAAAGCACCAAGCATAGTTTTAAATTATAACACAGCATTTTCATGTCTACATAAAGAACGAAAAAAAAAAAAAAAAAAAAAAAAAAAAAAAAAAAAAAACTTGACTATATATTTTACATTGTTTTGGGACATTCAGGGTCTATGACGTCTAGTTTTGCCGGTCCTTGAAAAGGCTCGCAAAAGGGAGTGTGGTTTAGGCTGGTAAGTTCCCGCGCAGGCCGGCGACAGTTGCCAGCATTACCAACAGGCGCCCGTAAACGGCTGGTAGGTCTGTGAGTTTCCTCCTCTGGAAAAATACCGAAACGGCAACATTATGGTACAATGCCAGTACGCAGCAGAGGCAAGAGGTTTCTACAGTCGAAATTTTTGATTCAAAGAGGTATCTGAAATTCGGCAAGCCTAAAACGGAAAGAAAAGAAAGAAAAAAAGGTAGGCAAAGACCCAATGAGATGAATACCGCCGCCAATCCCAATTTCACGTCTGCTTGAGTAACCGAGACCAAATTAATTCTATAGAGCTTTCTCGCCGCTTTTAATCGATTCCCTTCGCTATCGCTATCGGCATAACTCCAAACACGCTATCCACCCTCCTCTGAACGACCATGACTGAACCATTAGTGTCCACTTCGCCCATCAACTTTTTCAAGGGCCATCCCACAGACAATCTGCTCCCCGTCGATGAGATCTTGCGCGCTACGCAGTCGCTGCTCACGCGTGACCGGCCAACGGACAAGAACGACGACGACCGGCACCCGCTCACCTACGGCTCTGATCCCGGCTCTCGTGAGGTCCGGAAGCTTATTGGTGATTGGAGTCAACAAGCCTGTCACGAGGGAAAAAATTACCCACCGATTGATCCGTATGTACTAGCCCCTCCAAGCTGCTGCTAAAGTCAACTCCCATGGAGCGCTGCAGGGAAAAAAAAAATTACAGTCATAGACAAGAGACAAGCACTAACGTTTAAATCACCAGTGATGCAATTAATTTGACGAATGGTGCCAGTTATGGTGCAGCAAACATTCTGCAACAGTACACACTGCCACATACAGGCTACACGCGACAGGGCTTCATTGTCTCGCCGACCTACTTTTTAATCAACTCAGTCTTCCTTGACGCCGGGTTTTCGGGCAAACTTACTGCGGTCCAGGAGGACCCCAAGATGGGACTCGACTTTGATTTCCTTGAGCAGGCGCTACAGAAACACGATGCGGCCAGCGTGGAAACGAACGACAATGCATCGGCGATCGAAGATCCTACGCGTGACCGCCCCCGCAAGCTGTTCCGTTACGTCATTTACCTTGTCCCCACATTCTCAAACCCCTCGGGATCAACCATGTCTACGGCGTCGCGTCTGCGCCTGCTGGAGATTGCGCGCAAGCACGATATGCTGATCCTATGTGACGACGTGTACGACTTTTTGGCATTCCCAGACACCAACGTGGCTGAGATCCCACCTCGCATCGTGACCCTTGACCGTGCCACACTCGCCGAGCGCGGTGTAGATGCGTCCAAGGAATACGGCAACACCGTGTCGAATCTTACGTTTTCAAAATTACTAGGCCCAGGGCTACGTGTTGGCTGGCAGGAAACCGTCTCGCCGCTGCTGGCCCAGGGTCTGGCGCAGTCTGGCGCCGTGCGTAGTGGTGGCACGCCCTCGCAGCTCACGTCCATGATTGTCGGTGAGATGATTCAGCTTGATCGCGTGCATGATCCCATTATCTCCCATCTTGCGAAAACCTACAGTGCCCGCGCACATGTGCTCCGCGAAGCGATTGCCGCAGAGCTGCCCCAGGGGACTGAGGTCTATGGCGGCGACGGTGGCTACTTCCTCTGGGTCGTCACCCCCGAAACCGTTGATGCCCAGGAAGCTGCGAAGCTGTGTAAGGAGCGTGGAGTGGTGTTAGCCAACGGCAGCCACTTTGAAGTCGAGGGGAACCCGGTTGGCTGGGGCTGTCGTTGTCAGCGTCTTTCCATTTCGTTTTTGACGGAGGACCAGATCCGTCTTGGCATCAAGATCTGGGGTCAAGTGTGCAGGGAGCTCATCCAGCAGCAGGAAAAAAAATAACTAAATGGATGATGTTTCCTTTTTTCTAATAGGTTATAACATACACTAATTTTGCTAATGACACACAAGTCAAGAACAAAAAAAAACCTTTAGTATCTACAAGGTATCAATTGTATATCTTTTAGGTCTTGTCAAGTCAAAATTGTAAGCAAGCTTGTCTGAAGAATAACACTATACTATTTAGTAACTTTCATAACGTATGCCCCGTATCTCAGACGTTACTCATCACCTAAGTAATCGCAACATCATCACAGTATGATCTTTGTGACCGCACAACAACATCAATTTTCGGCAGGATAATCTGATAATAACTGACATTCATCTTCAAGGTCCTCCTGTCACATCTTCTTTTCAAAAGTATCCGTATAATATTTTCCCAGTTTTCCCAGTTATTCGGGTGTCGTAAAGATTGTATCAGTATTCGTGAAGCGTTCATTCAGCCCTAGCTTTACCTTCTTCTTAGGTCGTAAATGCTCTATCTGGTTCTCCAAGTCCTCTATTTTTCTATCACGCTCGGCAATCTCGGAAATATACTTATTTAGTGCCATGCCGACCCTCCGGAAGAGGAGTCTCGCTGTATGTCCAAATTCCTCATTCTTTGTAGCGGACTCGACAGCCTTACGAAGCTCACGATTGCTGAAAGATGTCGAAATCATATTCTCAGTGGTATCTGGCATATTTCTCGAGGAAATAGGCGTATGGGAAGCGTTAGTTTCTAGATTTGGTTGCTGTTGAACGAACAATGGGTTATGAAGGGGCTTTGCCATTGAAATTGGCCACATTCCTGACAATTCCCAGCCCTCTCGAATAGTCTCTAGCTTCATAACTTGCTTTCGTATCTTGGAATAGGATTTCAGGAAGCGTGCCTTACTTAGGGCTGAATCATCTGTGGTTTTAACGAGCTGCTTGACCTTCTTGCGATATGCCTTCTTCAACGCTGGAAAAATTGTCAAGTTGAGCGGCTGAAGGAGATGAGAGCTATGTTCCGGCAAATAGGGAACGCGTATATCATTGTTGTAACATTCCCACATAAAGTCGATGGTTGTGTAACTTTCATGGGGATCAAGAATGAGTAATTGGAGCTGGGGTTCCGCTGGCTTCGTCAATGGAATAAAAATATTTTTTAGCTATTGTAAACCGATCTCATCAGACGTCCAGCCATTTTCTGATACAGCAACGTGCCAATCTTTATATTCCTCAATGTTTTCCGAAAACCAGTGGTATTTAATAAACGCTCCTTGAAAAATAATAAGCGGGGGCAATGAAAACCCCATTGCGTTTATCGTCTCAACAACTGAACCCCACGTACGCAATCCAGAGACTTTCTGAAGCACTAAATCATCATCGGGCTTTCCAAGAACCAAGCCATTACCCTCTTTTCCTTCCATGAGGTCAGTCCCGTCCATAGTATAACGATGTTGAGAAGGTATATTCCTGATCTCAGGCGACGCTAGTTTTTCAAAGAAATTCTCAAGTTCTTCAGTCAAGCCTCCTTCTAGTTGATTAGAATCGATAGGCCTGATCTTTGCTGTCTCAACTTTTGGATTTCTTCGTAAAAACCCCGTAACCCAGTTCTGGCCGATGGGTCGATCGTCGCCAGAGACGGCGACAATGCGCTGAGCGAACTCTCTGAGCTGACCAGGTGTAGGATCGAAGCCTAGATCACGCTGGGAGATGATCCAGCTGGCAAGATTTTTTCCTGAAGTGGGCTGAGACGTTGGCGATGCGTTTGTGCCTTATATTTTGGTACTATGCCCTTAAGACGGTTTCGGAGGGTTGAATATGGTACATCCCAGTCTTCGGCAGAGGCTTTGGTGTTTCCCGTGGCAACGGCTTGTTCAATTGCCTTTTCGACTTAATATTGTGTATACTTGGACATTGGCGACTTTTAATCTAAAAGATAATTCAAATTGGAACTTAAATGAGCAAGATACCATGTGGTTGTTCATTGATAAGTTGGTGACGTTGACACAAAAATCAAGTGTTGTGATAACTCAGGTGATGAATAACGTCTGAGGTGCGCGGCCTACGTTTATGATTTTTTTTTATTCAATTAAGTTTGGTGAGACTGCAATTTTAACTTTACAAATGGGTTCAATTGATTGTCACGAGTCAAATTTGATATTGGCATTTGGAAATCGTGACCACCCCCTCTGGCGATGGATAAGCTATACTTGTGTATACCCCGTAAGGGTCACCTTAACCTGGGAACTTGAGCTTTAAGCTATCCGCTTTTGGATTTAGACACGGTAGCAAACATCGTGTAAAATATAGACTTGTTCCATGTATTGAGACAAAAATCCCGTTTATTTTTAACGGCTTTATCATTAAACAGACAGCATATTGCATTGCCAAAACTGTGAAAAAATTATATTTTAAGAGTTTTTTTGTTTTTTTTGTTAATTATTGAAATCTTTAAAAAGAAACTATCCCAAATAATGTGTTGTCCCAACTCATGGAGCCTTGAATCCAAACAATAAGTATTATCAGGACAGGTTTATGACAGTTATATGGTCTATAAGTCCTCGCTGGGCACAAGCACTTGCGTAAATCGTAAACAACAACAAAAATAATATTTGGAATGTGCATATGAGATTATAAGTAAGGTATCAATATTGGATAAGGATTCAGTGAAGTCGCCGTTATTGCAGTTACGGGTTAATATTTGTGATAATATTAGATTAGTCTTCAATATTGAAGTCGTCATATACTGAAACAACAACTGTGCGCATACAGGTCTCTCTATTATTGTGATTTTGCATTGTGACGGTTTCTGGGGCCTGTGTAATAACTATAGATAAAAAAAACACTCATTGCAAGATTTAGATTGCTAGACAACTTTTTACATGTTCTTTTTTTACTACACTTATGTTCTTGTCAGATTGGAAGGCTCAGGATTTTGGAAATTTTATGCAACAACAACCAATGATAATAATAAAGCACGAGTCAGGTTAATAAAAGTAATAGTTTCTTTTAGATGAGTTTGGATTTTGCAATTCCATTTTTTATCATGACAGTAACCTACGTTTACCGAGTTGAAATTGATTTTTATTTATAAGATTAATTTTAAATTGTATACCGATATTCATTGTGAGCTCTCCGTTGTTTTCCATGAGAAGAAGTTTCCTGGAACTGTTTACAAACACAGTATGAAATTGAAATGATGCTACAAATATCAAAGCACTTAGAAGTTGGTTATATCAAAACTACAACAATTAAATGAAGCGAGTATACTTTTATGAGAAATGAAGATGTTATAGCTAATTCAAATATACAAGCTAGCCCAAGCAAATATGCAAGTGCATGGTAAAACATTGTCGATATACTTCAAGATTACATTAATCCTTTTGTAGGTTAGATAGATAGATAATCAGTTTATTGTCCTTACATGCTTTTGTGGGTTGAATTTGTTACTTGAAAGTAATCCCTCACCACGAGGATGTTCGAATAAGTATCAAAGTTAAGTGAGCAACTCATGAGGAGAGCTAGACTTACTACAGTTAGGTGTTTTGCGAATAAGTAAGAAATCGTGGACATAATAAACCACGCAAATAGCATATATGACTTCTTGGGTAAACAGTTGGAAGTTCGGTAAGAAAAGTTTTTATTAAACAATGAGTGAAAAAGTCAGAATTAGATAGATAATCAATTTATTGTCCTTGCATCAAATAGCTACAAACGAAATTATAAGGAAAGTGTAAGTCAGAGTTATAGCTGCTCTACAGTTAGTTTTCAACAAGTATGATAGCTAGACAAATCTACTACAAAAAATTACGTTTAGAACTGCCATATATTGTATCCATTTTATTACCGGCAAGTTATTGTTTAATTCCAAACTCCCTCTTTCCGACGTTGGAAGACTAGATGTTGGTAGTGAATCTCACAACTGTGTTGGTATTACTCGATGGGACAGTGGGCTGTTGTTTATTGATGAAGCCCAAAAGCGGAAACGGCATGTAATAAAAAACACAAGCCTATGAAGCACACATCTTGGAACTCGAGCTCGAATGCAAGATCTCACAGTCCCCATAGTATAATCACATTTACCTTGTTCCAATCAAAAATGTTCTTGGCTTGGCCATTCCATAGTGCTTATCACGTGACCACTACGCAACCAGCAAGGGTCAGCAACCGGCGATCATCAAGTCCCCTTAATCTGCTGCCCAGCCACCTTTCCCCTTTTTTTTTTTTGTTTCCACGGAACAAAGACTTAAAAAAAAGAAGACCAGACATGGAAGCAACATTTTCATTTTTTATTTCTTACTTGCAACTTTAGTGATGCAGCACCTTCCCCATTCTCTTTCTTTCCGGGGCTGGGCCTTTCTTCTCGGAACAACAGGCACTGACCCGGCCGTATTAACAGGCATTACTTAATCGCATATATCCATATTACGTAAAATACGAGCCAGCTCTAAGCCTCTCATGGTTCTTACATTTCAGTATCTGAAGTAAGAAGGAATCTTGACACAAACTACAATCAGGCATCAATGTATCTAAAAAAAGAATAGATAAAAGAAGATATCATTAAGCTGCTGTGGTTCCTGCGTAGACACCATGTGGACTAACAAAGCTGGACTTGCTTTTATAAACAACTGGCGATGGCTGTTGAGTTCATCTCACAGGGACCGAGTGCCGCCATCGTCATGACAAGTTGGGTTGCGTACGTACCTGTCAGGCTGTTTGTGTGTCTACTTTTGTCGCATCCTACAGCGCTGCTATTATCGTCGGAGGAGCTGCCGACTGACCACACGCACAGCCTCTTTGCTGCAAATCTACGACCCAGTCTTAATTTCAGTTTTATTTTATTCTGTTAAATGTCGTGAGTTTGTATTTAACTTGTGCTACTCCTGTTGGTCTCCCAAAAACCATCATTTTTCTTCTTCGGGAGACCAAAAAACTTTTGTCTTAAAATTTTCCACTACAAAAACCACCCCTTGTCCTTCTATATTTCAGATCACCTCCGAAACACATTTTGTTTTGCTACCTCTGCCACACTCTCATTTCACGCACGCTCCCTTGCCTCAAACTCAACCCGTCTCTGGCTGCACCGGCTTTCTGTGCTACTCTACATTCGCTCGGTTCAATTCTGTGCAACGCTTACCCCCTACCGCTGGTTCGTGGCTGATGGTTCACAGTCATCTACATACAGATGGAGGTAGGTATAGATGTTTTTCATGTACATGCATATCATAATTGTGCGTTCCTGCTTTTGCTAACTTTTTTGCTATTTCAATTACCAGACACAGTTATCTGACAAGGTCTCTCGCTCGCCAAAGTTCAACAATGATATTGCCGCGAAAACACCTAAACTCACCATAATCCCGCCTACGCCCGTTCTTTCGCCAGTCCTCGACTCACCTTCAATTGGGGCATCCACATCACCATGCACCAACTATCACCATCTTCTACTGATATCTCAGTTTCAAGCTATTCGCCAGCGCTCTCTTCTGGGATGGCCCCACCCCTCCACTCCTGCAAACCCAATTGACCTAAACCTTTTATTACCAGCCGCAGCATCAACGTCAGCATCAGGTTCAGCGCCAGCAACATCAGGACCTCGGAAATGTGCGAAATCACCGATACAAGGCAAAACTCATCATGCAATACTTTTTCTTCTGTCATTGTTCGCCCTGGCAGTTATTCTGCTAATTTGCTACTCATTTTTTTTCTTACACGTCGATCCTAAATATTCTCGAATGTCGTACATGTCGCCAGAGTTTGTTCCCATCACGGCGTTTAATCAAAACCATACCAGCCACACTCATTACTCTTTACATCTTTACAGAGAAGAGAATGCTGATCGCCAGTTTGATGCCAATGGCATTCCAGTGATTTTCATCCCGGGAAACGCGGGCAGCTATCGACAAGTGCGCGCGCTCGCTTCAGCCAGCAGTCTTCTCACTAATTCAATCTTGTCAAATAATCCTCATACCAACAATCCAGCATCACCAGACAATATTGGCTTTGACTATTTTACAGTAGATTTTCAAGAGGATTTGACGGCATTACATGGCCAGGCTCTCTACAACCAAGCTGAGTATCTCAACGACGCCGTCAAGTTTATCCTTGAGCAGTATTATCCATCGCATGCCGGCCCTAAAAATTTTTTTCCTTTACCAAAATCCATCATTCTTATCGGGCACTCAATGGGTGGCGTAGTTGCCAGAACAATGCTAACACTAGACAACTATAAACAGGATTCTGTAAACACAATTTTTACGCTAGCCGCGCCGCATACCCTGCCACCCGTGGCTTTTGATCCCACCGTTGCGCGTATCTACGATTCTGTCAACCGGTACTGGGAGCAGTCTTTCTCGCAGGACCTCATTGGGAGAAACCCACTTGCTTCTGTTGCCGTTATCTCTATAGCAGGCGGGAGTCTCGATCACATGATTCCATCGGAGCTAACCAGTTTGGCAGCAACAATCCCGCCGTCAAATGGATTTACCGTTCACTCGCACTCTATTCCGCATGTGTGGATGGGTATTGATCACCAAGCTATTGTCTGGTCTGACCAGTTTCGTAAGGTCTTTGCGCGAGCTATCCTTGAGATTGTTAATATAGCATCATCTCAAAAAACCAAGTCGCTCCCGGAGCGAATGTCGGTCTTTCGAAAACACTTTCTCGGTGGTTATAATTCACCGGACCTGTCAAATTACATACACGAAAAGTACCATCCGACTATTGGCGGAAGCTTAAACAATAACAACGAGTCTACATTTATGCCGCCACGCATCGGCGACCCTGATACTCTGCTGTGGGTCGACAAGGTCAATCCGATCCCGATTAATCAAAAGTTTTTTCTCAACAAATTGGGATCCGCGAGCCCCAAGAAAACTGCACATATCATTGCGCTTCCCTCCCCTAATTTTCAGGTAAATCATTTTTTTTCGCTAATTACTGACAATCATCTGCTCACGCCGGTGCCGGCTTCGACAGAGAATTTTGATGAAAATAGGCCGCATAACTTAAAAACGGGACAGGTTTTGCCAGGCCTGTACGCAATGGCATGTCGATATGAGTCCAAGTCCCACAGTGTTGCACTCAACGTCATTGATTTAACTGATAAATCAACGGCTGATGATACAAACTTAGTGGGTCTTTTGTGCAAAAATATCGCCGATGATTGCTTTAAGTTGCCGCGGCCGCTTTTTTCACACACCAAGCTGTCGCCACCTAGCGAACATGATTACTATTCTTATTTTCGTTACGGTATAAACCAACTTAAAGATTATGATTTTATTGCGATTATTGACAACAATGAGTTTCCAACACCCGGCTTTGTCAGCGCTGAGTTTTCCTCCAAGTACTCGGCGTCAGTGACTGTCAAGAATCCGCTAAGAGACTTTATTCACGGCGTAACAGTGTCATTGCGTGCGCACCGACCAACAGTTGTTGACATATCCTATACGTCACTCTGGAGTAGTCTGCTTGCTTTTAAGGCCACAATCACTGAGAAACCTCGCACTACACCACTGCTAGGCTACACTGCAACTGATTCTGCGATGCTGCCGTTCATTCGTCAATACTCTGGCGACAACTATGATTCAAAGTACTATCTTAATGTGGGTAATGGCACACAGCTCGATGTGTCCATGTATGGTGTAGCTCCATTTACACCATTTGGAGTACGAGCTGGTGACAGTACGAGTGATGTTGAGAGCAATTTATTTTATTTCGGCCAGACCTCGCACTACTACCACAACCTCCATCTGCAAGTGTGGTCTGAGCCGTCAGCTAGTACTGGCGCAGGAGCCTTGCAGATTACACTAAAGTTGGATGTACTTGCCAGTGCTGGAAAGCTACTGCTACATTATCGTGTAGGTGTTGTGATTCTGCCGGTTGCAGTTGCATTGTGTTCGCTTGCTCTGCAGCTTCGCATTTATGCTATTACTGGCCAGTTTGTTTCCTTCAGTCGAGGCCTACGTGCATTTTCTTCAACACTTCTGGGACCTATTGGCATTGCAGCCACCGTCCTGCCCGTGTTGTTTGAATCCAAGTTTGTGCAACAGATGCTGTTTTGGCTAGAACCGGATCTTGACTACCTGAGTGGCGACGGTCCTGTGAGCATTTTCAGTCAGACAACTAAGCGCAATCCCTTTCTTCTTGGACTTGAACCTGGGCACATATGGTATCTTGGAGCACTATTTGTTGTAGTTGCGCTCGGAATCTGCTGCATTGTTAATTATCTTTTGGTTGGTATCGTAAGTCTCTTGGGCTTTTTCCTACAACCAAATGCACAGACACCGCTGTTGAGCTCTCTCACCTTGCGTCTTATGTTGGTCTGGGTTCTCGTCTTTTGCGTGGTCTCGCTTGGGATTCCATCTGAAGCTGTCTTTGTCACCAGCGTGTTGCTACAGTTGGTGCAAGCAATTCATCGGGAACCACCTAAAGGCAGCAGCAATGCTTTAAGCACCAACAACAACCAAAACTATATTTTTTCACTTCTTGTACTCATGCTTTTGCTTGCACCTATTCCAGCACCCACACTTATAGCATATTTTCGAAGTACGGGGGCTATAGGTTTTTCTGCTTCTACTGGCCACCAACTACTTAGTAATCTTGGTCTATCTCTACTCTCTCTTGCTTTCTGTGTTAATCCAAACGTTCCCCCTGCTCTTGTTGGTGCTATGTCAGTACCAGTCCCCGCTACGCTTTCCAAACGCAATAGTTCTATCAGTGCGTCACCTTCACGACTACTACAAACACAAATCCAGCAGTGGCTGCTACTTGCACCGTCTTATGGTCTTTTTGGCTGGGCTGCATATACTTTTATTTTTGGTCTTGTCAAACCTTTCATGGTTTTCCGGCTATTTTACGGGTTTGCTGCCTGGAATTTCATAAGTATGTGCTACAATCAGTGCCAATAAGAAAGGGAAAAAAATTAATTATTAAAAAAATAAAAAACGGTAAAAGGGGAAAAAAACTTCTAGAGATAGATTTATGTATATTGTGATTATTTGCGTTTTTTTTTATGTTTTCATTCTTTTGCGAAAAGGCTTTGTGTGATATTTTTGGGGTTTGTCTTTCTTTTTATTCTGTTTAATTTTAATACATAAATGTCTAATTCATTATCTTGCTTTCTATCATCAGTAACCCAGTTTACATGTTGAGTGAATGTTTTAAAAATACTCTTTACTCATCATACTTGTTCGGAGCGGAGCAACTAATCTGATTTCTTTTCAATATAAGTCATGTAGAACAGATGCAACAAGCAATAACTTACTGGTATTGATTCTCGGTTCTTTTGATATAGAAGAATTTAATCTAAGTCAGAGGTGACCTTTGCTTAAATAGGTTCTTGATAATGACCTATTAGCGAGTCGTTAATGCAAAAACGGTTTTCTACTGTTATAAAGAGAATGTGGCACCTACATGTCTATTTTAATTATATCTATTTTTTTTTTTTTTTTTTTTTTTTTTTTTTTTTTTTTTTTTTCACAAATGCTAAATGAACTTTATAATACAAATCTGCCATGCTACTAAATTTCTACAGAGGCAACTTGGCATTAAAAAAAGCTTTCAGTTACTACATCTTTTTTAGATTAATTTTAGTTATTTCATCTTGCCAAAAAAAAAAAAAATTTTTTTGAATAAAGCCTCACTCAGGTTTCTGTCTGAATACATCTCCTCTTCTCCAGAAAGAAAAAAAAAACCTCAGATTTTTGCTTCATGAACTTGCGTATCAGCCGTTTCGTAAGGGGTGGGTGATAGGACCTACTTCCAGATCCCTGCTTGAACTCCAAAATCAAGCCAATTAGAACCAACAAGAAAAAAAGCCAAGTCCAAACGTTAAATGTAAATAAGGTAGTGGGTGGAGTGAAATATTAGCTCAGACGGAGCCGTTCGATTTTTTTTTTTTTCTTCAATTTTTTTTTTTTTTTCATTACTATGAATTTGAATTTATTTTTGTTCCATTTTTAAATTATTTTTTTTCTTGTATTAAAAAAAAAAAAAAAAAAAGCAACAAGGTAGAGAAATTAAAACTCTTTACTATTGCTTCTTTTTCAATTAACTTTTTGCACAACCTTTAAATAAGCACAGTAACAGTAATGAGCGCTGCTCGTTATGTTGACTTTAGCGAATACTCTGAAGTAAGTTAAGATCAGCCATGCTTTGAGCTGTGTGGCATATGCCGTATTTAGTGTCTAAAAAGATTGTTACTTTGATAGTTAACCTCAGATGAAAAGGTAACAGTTATATATTATTAAGGTAGCAGCTTAATTAATAAATTGGTTTTTACTGATCACGTTCAGAAATATCAAGCTTTTTCAGATGAAGGAGTTATAAATGGCTCAAAGTCATGTACAGAGAGATGAATAATCGGTTTATTTTCTTGACATCAAGCAGTTACAACCAATAGCTACAAAGCTGTAAAACAAAACGAAATGCAAAAATAAAAATAAAAAAAAGACATTGATTTCAAAAACATTTGTCTCTACGAGAATGGCAAGGTATCAGTGTTGACCCGTGCTATAAGTTAAAACGTTAAAGGCTAGTTGAAATAAATAAATGTTCTATTTATATAGATAGAAAATCAGTTTATTGACCTTACTTCTATTTATATATATATGTAATAATCATGTCCTGAGAGATAATCAACTTATTGTCCTTATATCAAATAATTACAAACAAAATGCCATAAAACGAAGATGTTAATGATATATAATTGGAAATTTAGTTTATGGTCCTTACATCAAATAGGTACAAATAAAGTTATACAACAAAATAACATACAAAGAAGACATGTGATTTCAAAGGCGTTCGTCTCTATGAGACTGTCAAGGTAGAATATTTGAATGATAAAATATTTATCCCTATGAGATTGTCAATGTAGCGGTGCCTAACCATTTATGTTTTAAAAATAAAAAATTATTACAAGTTGCAAATCAAAATTAAAAAAAAATAAGCTTCCTTGCCAGGGGTCGAACCTGGAATCTTTCGCTATGTAACCAAATGAAGTCGTAGGCGAACGCCTTGCCATTGGGCCACAAGGAATAACTTGTTATTTAGAAAGTTTTAGTTGTCACTATATTGGTAACGTTTAGAAATAATTTTTTATCAATTATATCACTCGCGTTTTTTTTTTATTATTAAAAACATCACCCATCAAACTATAAAGTAGTAAACAGTATAAAAGGACTATAGAAATAACCTTATTAGGCTTTAACAGAAATATTTTACAGAATACGTCCCTTTACGCAAAGTTACTTGATCTCAATTGCCAAACTATGAAGCAACTCTACATTTCATGTGTGAGACCTATATTTGAATATGCTAGCCCAGTTTGGTATCACAAACTGACCGGTCAGTGGAAAGATGAAATTCAAAAGATTCAGAACACTGGATTACGCAAGATTCTAGGAGCGTTCAGGTCTGCGCCTATTAAGGCAATGCAGCGTGATGCCGAGATCCTGCCGGTGAGCATAAGAATGAAAGAGATCCGTGACCGATTTGCCATCCGTGCCATTCGTGATGTAAGTCCGAGAAACCCTGTGTGGAAACTCGCAAACAGCAGTAAGCTAGCAAAGGGTGACCTTGAAAAGCTATTTGCTAGAGTTAAGCAAATGAACGGAATTGACGATGACAAATATTGGAGCAAGCGTCCACCATGGAAGCTATCGAACTACTTACGCGGCGTGAGATCAGA
>QQZM01000004.1:82001-134161 GCA_013365045.1 Geotrichum candidum | reverse complement strand
CATAGTTGGAAACACCAATTGATTTGATTTTACCAGCTTTCACTGCTTCCTGAAGAGCCTTCCAAGTGCCCAGTCTTCTCCCCTTGTTGGTCATAGGGGAATGAATAAGGACTAAATCAATGTACCCAAGATTCCTAGTCGTTTGATCCTCTTTCGAATATCCAGAGAGCTTGTCTAAGGCAGCGTCAATAGCAGCAGTAGTTTTTTTGTAGCCATGATCAGAATTCCAGATCTTGGTGGTATAGAAAATATCCTCACGCTTTACTGTTTGACCAGGTTTCTCCAAAAATTTTAGAACCCCTTCGACAGCATCGCGTTTGTTATTGTAATACTTAGCACAGTCTATGTGTCTATAACCAACTTCCAAAGCAGCCAAAACAGGCTCAACAGTCTCTGACGGTTCGATCAAGCATACGCCAAAACCAATTATGGGAATTGAGTAGCCTGAGTTAAGCTTAACGAGAGAACTAGTTTTAAAAGGCATGGTGAGTGTAATTAAATAAATAAAAATAAACAAAAAAGGGGAAAAGAGCAGAATAACCAAAAAATAGGGTATTATTTATATTAATAAGATCGTTGCTGCTGGTGATGGCACATAGACTTCTTGAACTATTATCCGCTGTAGCAATTATGGTGAGGTGCTATAGCATTTATGGCTAAATATGGTTAAAGGGAATTCCTGTAAACTTCTGTCTTTATGGTAGTCTAAAGTATATTTCATTTCTATTTACATTTCATTCTTGGTTTGATATTGCTTGAAATTTATTTTATCAGTTTGATTCTATTGTAAACCAACTGAATGACCATAAATTATATTATCATTGCAAAACGTCCTATAATGATTTTAAAAGCACTAGCTTTCGAAGAATAGCAAATATACCGACCGCAATAAACCTAAATGCCAAGACACTGAATACATCAAAAACAATAATCCCGATAAAGCTGGCATCACTGGATTCGTGTCTGAATCCAACAACCTGCTAAACAACCTTCACGATTCTTTTGGTCAGAATGACACCAGGACCGTCTCAATCGGCCAACCTAGAAGTTAGATGAACTCTGAGGCTTAAGTCTTCGGTAGTGGCATGGTTACTACCACATCGGCCGCAATCATCGGTAACAGAAATGAACATTTGATTGCTAAACATGTCAAGAGGAAAGTAACTGACCATTGTGTAAAAGAGATCAAAATTGGGATCAAGATAATTAAAAATTTGCTGCATGCTTAAAAAGTCAAATGAAAAGAGTTCAAGAACAATTACAACTATACTTGCAATTGAGATAGAGGGCACATTTTATAATGCCCACATGGGCCTTCCTCTGAAGGCTCTACCGGATATAGACCTTCCATAGGCCTTCAGGTGTTGAATGAACTATTATCTGAGCAGATAAAGAACTGGCCTAATCATTGATGGTAAGGTAACAGTACCAAGCCGTGTGTGTTAGAGTATTTCCCAGGGTATAGGGGCCTCTTTACTTCTGTGATTGATTCAAATAAGCTCTCTACATAATAACCATTTAGAATATGAAGCAATAACAAAAGCAGACATCATACGTATACTATGTATAACAGGTAAATAGAAAATCAATTTATTGTCCTTGCATCAAATAGTTACAAATAATATTACATAACGAAACGGCATACAAAGAAGAATTTAGATTTCAAGGTATGTATAACAGGATCGGATATACTTTTTCCTATGATGTTTGGTTCGTTGATGATGTTACTATTCATAAAGATGGTAAAGACATTAATAAAAGCATTCCAAAATTAAGCAAGATGTTATAGATCTGTCATGAATGGGCCCAAGTGTGCCACTCTGAGGTTGATTACAGTGATAAGTTATGATCTTGAAACCATCACAAACCCAAATGTAGACGTCCAAGTGAATAAAAAGAACGAAGTCTAAGAAGACTCATGCTAGCTATCGCCGAGTTAGACAAAAAAACAAGCTCAAAATATTTTGAAATTACTGGAATAATGCTTGATTGCGAACTCAAGTTTCAAGACTATACAACAAATGTCACTTTCAAAGCTAAACAAATTATGGGAATTACATGAAACGTCATAGGGTTATACAAAGGTATCTCTTGTTAAACAGACAATAGGCTGATTGTCTATATTTTTATAAACAGTCTTAAGATAAACTTTCTTTTTTTCGTTGTAAAGGTTGGTATAAGAATTTGCTATTAGTAGAATGAGTATTCTTGAGGATGTTCTAAAACTTCTATGCTTCATCTTTGTTATTATGGGTTTGCTTGATGAGAACAGCTTGTTTTTTACTTTTTTTCCCCAACTGTACAGTACACATCAAAGAGGTATAGATATTGAGTTTCAGTACATGGAGTTCATTTTGTCATGTAACATTCAGATACCATGACAATAAACAGATTGTTTATCTATCCAGTTATCTACATGGGTCTCTTGATAATGAATTTTGTCTCCTGAAATACTAAAGCTCACTAAATGCGTTGAAAAATCCACATGGTGTCAATTTAATTGAGGGGAATGGTTTTCTATGTTTTTCAAGTCGCTACTCAATATTTGATACGTAAATTCGAAACTTTACGACAACGAAGAACTGTTCAACTTTTTTGTCCAGACGTGATTTAATCTGCAACCAATGTCTATGGTCATGGAATCACTGTACAGTCAAAAATGACGTCTACGAAATATGGTTCATAAAATGGCACATTATTCAAACTTTGAATGAATTGATGCAAAGATACTTGGGAAATACAAGGAAAAATAATACAAAGCCTATCCAGCCATTGAGGGTTTAGAGATGCGCAGTGATTTGTAAGTTTGGTTGCTTTTGTATTTCCTAACACAACTCTGCGAGGTTAGATTCTTTGACTGGATTCTCTCAGAAAAGAAGTCCATAATACCATTTGCAGTAATAATAATAAAATGAAATATGGACAGTCAGTTGGCTACCAATAATAAAAAATAATATAGTTCTCAATAAAGACTGAAGTTCTTCAGAAATTCTATTGGGCCAGATTTAGGCGTGAATGCTACACCTAGCCACAATTGCTATAACAACTCCATATAGTTGTTATAACACCTCGCCACTACCCGGATTAATAGTATTTCGCGGAGTCTCCACTCCAGCATAAACTATCTGAAAGACATAAATATCACTCTATTTTCTGGCTATTCTACTATTGTTTTTATTTTTATTTTTATTATATTTTTATTTATCTGCATTCACTATGTCCTTTAAAACTAACTCTTTTGTTAAGCTCAACTCAGGATACTCTATTCCCAGAATCGGCTTTGGCGTCTGCAGGATCGAGCCATCAGAGGCTACTGAGTCTGTTTTCGTTGCCTTAGAGGCTGGCTATAGACACATAGACTGTGCTAGGGCTTACAATAACGAACGAGATTCTGTTGAAGGAATTTTAAAGTTTTTGGACAAACCTGGTCAAACTATTAAACGTGAGAATATTTTTTATACAACCAAGATATGGGATGAAGATCAGGGCTACGAAAAAGCTACTGCTGCTATTGATGCTGCCTTAGAAAAGCTCTCTGGACATTCGAAAGAGGATCAAACAAGTAGGAATCTTGGATATATTGATCTAGTGCTTATTCATGATCCTCTTACCAACACGAAGAAAAGACTGGGCACTTGGAAGGCTCTTCAGGAATCATTAAAAACTGGAAAAATTAAATCAATTGGTGTTTCCAACTATGGTATTCCTCACCTTGAAGAACTTTTGAACTGGGACGGCCTGGTTATCAAGCCTGCCGTGAATCAGATTGAACTACATCCTTGGCTTCAGCGACGCGAGCTGGTTGGGTATCTAAGAGAAAGAAACATTGTTCCTGTGGCTTACTCACCTTTGACGAGAGGTAAAAGATTTGATGACCCCAAGTTGGTTGAGTTAGTCAAACGCTACAACAAGTCTCCTGCTCAGATCTTGGTCAAGTGGTCTCTTCAGGCAGGATTTGTGCCATTAGTTAAGTCTGTTCATCCTCAAAGAATCAAGGACAATATTGATGTTGACGATTTTGAGCTTTCAGCAGAGGACTTTGACAAACTTGGTGACAAGAATGAGAATGGCTACATTATTTGGGACCCTACCGTTCATCCTGTTGACGCTGATAGTTAAGTAAGATAGTAATTACTGAATTTTATGAAGTTCTTATAAAACATCTTTTCATAGTAAAATTTGGGTGCCTGACAGACTATTTCATGTCATCACACACCTTCCTGTTGGATCTTGCATCCCCACTTCTTAATGCTATCTAGGAACCCCCATTTCAATACCGTGATTTCTTTTTCATTGATGTGACACGGAACATGTATAATTTGGGACCAAGGGTGATCGTTGTGAATCACTGATGTGGGAAGCTAACTTAACAAATATACTGATTCATCACAAACAATGACGGTGAGTAATATGCAATAACTATTAGTATGCACTTAAGGCCTCTGAAAGGGGCTCCTAGTATTTCGACAATTAAAGAAGTCTTGCCAAACTAACTCACTGATATAGTAAATAAACTTAATTTTCTCGACATTGCCATACCATCTAGAGACCTAAACTTAATAATCTCGCATCGACCTTCTCAAACATAAAATTTAATTAATTAGAAAAAATGTGACAAACGCTAACTGTATTTTTTCAAGCAACGTTTATTTCCCTTTGTTTAAGTCAGACTACTCCTATTAAATGTCCCGCAAGATTCCTGAGGAATCCAGGAGTCAAGACTCAATGTCTAATCCAAATGCTAGGCTTATGTTTCTCAATAAAATATTCATAGCTGCATTGAAGTCTCTATTGTTAGAATATGGAGTTAATCATAACTGTATATCCTTTACATATGTAAGGAAGTATGCAGATAAAAAAGAATAGAAAATTAATTAACTTTGAAGTCAAACAGAAGAGTTATAAAAGCATGAAACAATACAGATGTTTAAAACCTTATGGTGCCCTGTTGTTCTATTAAACAGATTATGTCATAAGTTCGACCTTATATTGTATCAATACGATATGAAGTAGGGTATTATTTCTACTTGCATACCTTCATCTGAAACTGGTAGCATCTGAAACTCCCACACATACTAACAGGTATTGCCAACAATTATATTTTTACATTGGGTAAGATCCAGATGGTATCATTATTTAACTAGGACAATCTCAAATCTCGGAAATTCATAGATTCCATCACTCTAATAATAAGCTGCAGAATAAAGGGACCCAGAATACGACCAAACATGAGCAGAGATACAGGTACAAAACGACAGGAAGAAGGATTCAATGTCAAATTTGAAATCCGGCAAATGGATTCCACAAGAAGGTAGCAAAGTGGATCTGGAAAAAATACAATACTATACATATTTCTGTCCAAATTCCGGATCCAGAAGACTGTTTCTAAAATTCAGAGGAAAGTCAACACAAAGACTTCTAGAAAGATACATAGAGTCACTACAGATTCATGACGAGATTAATTAACAATACCAGGTAGTACACAAACTGCAGAGTTATTGTTTGCGGTAAAGAGCACGCTAGCAAAACTTGTAACAAAAACTCCTCATCACAATATTCAAAGCAAAAATGCGTTGAAATGTCCACAATGGAATCAGAAACTTGATAGAGACTTCAGTGAAGTTAGAACTATTTTATTGAAAAATTTAAGTCTAATCTTTGGATTAGACATTGCATCTTCACTTCAGAATTCCTTAGGAATTTTGCACAACTTTGATTAGAAATGGCCTGGTATAAATGTGAAATAAAACTTACTCGAAAAAATAGTTGGTCTTTTTAACATATTTTTTAATTAATTGAATAATTCGTCAGGTACTGCCCGAATATTACGAGAAAATATAGTCTAAGAGCCTTCATAAAATTCGGGAATTCCTGCCTTACTTAAGCATCAGCATCAACAGGATGAACGGTAGGGTCCCAACCAGTGACGCCATTCTCATTCTTGTCACCAAGTTTTTTAAAGTCTTCTGCTGAAAGTTCGAAGTCGTCAATATCAATGTTGTCCTTGATTCTTTGAGGGTTGGTAGACTTCGGCAGTGACACAAAGCCAGCCTGAAGAGACCACTTGATCAAAATCTGAGCAGGAGACTTGTTGTAGCGTTTAGCATATTCAGCCAACTGAGGATCGTCAAGTCTTTGACCTCTCGTCAAAGGTGAGTAAGCCACAGGGACAATATCTTTATTTCTTAGATACCCAACCAACTCGGATCTCTGAAGCCAAGGATGTAGCTCAATCTGATCAACTGCGGGCTTTATAACCAGACCGTCCCAGTTCAAAAGTTCTTCAAGGTGTGGAATACCATAGTTGGAAACACCAATTGATTTGATTTTACCAGCTTTCACTGCTTCCTGAAGAGCCTTCCAAGTGCCCAGTCTTTTCTCCCTGTTGGAGAGAGGGGAGTGGATAAGGACTAAGTCAATGTACTCAAGATTCCTAGTCGTTTGATCCTCTTTCGAATATCCAGAGAGTTTGTCTAAGGCAGCATCAATAGCAGCAGTAGCTTTTTCGTAGCCATGGTCATCATTCCAGATCTTGGTGGTGTAAAAAATATCCTCACGCTTGACAGTCTGGCCTGGCTTCTCCAAGAACTTTAGAATCCCTTCGACAGAATCGCGTTCGTTATTATAATACTTGGCAGAGTCTACGTGTCTATAGCCCGCCTCCAAAGCAACCAAAACAGAGTCTGTAGCCTCTGACGACTCAGCCTTAAAGACACCAAGACCGATTCTAGGAATATTGTAGCCAGAGTTGAGCTTGACAAAAGAGTTAGTTTTAAAGGACATGGTGAGTGCAATTAAATAAATAAAAAAGAACAAATAGAAATGAAAATGAAAAGAAAGAAAATGAAAAGAAAAAAGAAAAAAAAAGAAGAGACGAACCAGGAAAAAGGGTTGTATTTATATCAATGGATCGTTTCTGCTGGTTAGATACATGTTCGTGATTTGTTTCATTAGACGGGTTTCACTGTAAGCCAGTTGAATGAGCAAAAGCATATATTATGATATTATTATCACTGGAAATGGTATCATGGGCTCGTAATCTGAGAAAATTCGCCCCCATGGGTTTAATCATGCACGGCTGAGCTGTGCTTAGAAATACAGAAGCAGCAAAACACACAACTCATCGCGCATCTCTGGACTCTCAATTACCTGGTGGGTTATTTGTTACTTTTCCCGCTATTTTCTACGTACCTTTGCAGCAACTCACTCAGAGTTTGAATAATACGCCATTTTATAGAACTATGGCTCACCCACAGTACAGTGATTCCATGACTATAGGCAACACCATTTATCGTAAATTAAAACAAAGGTTTGAAATATATATAAAGCACGTTAAATGTTTTTTGTTGTCTTAACGTTTATATAGAATTTACATGTGAAGTATTGGATAGCGATGCTATATAAACATCTAAAAGCATTTCCCTCAAGGAGACTAGCATTGTGTAGTTTTTTTCAACGTATTTAGGAAGTTTTAATATTACATGAATCAAAATTCGTCATGAAGACACACATATCTGAAACATTCTTCAGGAAGCACCCTTGTGCACATTATCAAATGCTCCCTTGACATCAATAGCAAGTGCAGATGTAAAATAGCCCTAGCTTTGACTTATTTCAGCGCAGTCCATTGGTTTTGGAAGTGCGCCAGTCATGGAAAAGCCGTTGTGTCTGCCAGACTGTTGTTTCGGTATAGTATCAGCTATCGGCGATACTAGTTTTCTTAGGTCCACCTTCTCAAGTACTTTTCTCAAATGGCTGAGTAATGTGATTGGCCGGTAGGATTTTGTTAGTGTTTCAGGCTTGTTTGGCCCTTTCAGAATCACTGTCTACCCTACACGAAAGGCCTTTGGAGAATATCCGATCCTAGCACATTTACGAAAATGCTTAGTGATCACTTTTCGATAACTTCCAACCTTTCAAGCTTTCCTGACTACAATCTTTTTAATGTTGTCTGGGCCAGAAACTTTGCATGGAGCTCGTCGATACAAGGCCTGCTCAATTTCTGAAGCCTTCAGCTTGGGCCATCTGGTATCCTCCGTAGGCATTGAAGGGATATTCAATAACCCGCTGCTTGCACCCAGAGGGAAGAGCTATTGAAAAAAGCCATTAATAATCTCTGAAATTTGCTTTATGGTAGTACCATATTTTCTTGTGAATTGAGGGACAAATCTGCTTGGCTGTATCTCTTTAACATATTTTTTTTGTTGGACCCCGAAGACCATTAGTAATGAGTGTCGTCAAGGATGCCATCAATTTTTCAACTCTAGCTTTCCTTTTACACGTATTCACATCACTCCAAATCCATCGAGTCTTTTGCTCTTAGGTAGAGAACTGATCCTGATCTGCGTCTTTGAAGTTAAATCCACCGCCAAATGTGTTGAATTCGAGGTGAGATTCCATCCGACCGGCCCTAACAGAGCCAGTTATGTCTGAACTTCAAAGCTGTAGATATTGATCATTGGCTATGCTTTAGCTTTCCAAAAAGTAGCAAAACTTAATGTCTCGACTAACAAAAACTGGATTAATGACCGTTTCACTCCTAATATAAGTAGGAATATTGGGCTCCGAAAGAAGAAAGAACCCATAGTCATCAGCCCGGTATATCCAGTCTTTCAAAAGAGTTTCTAAATTATTTGGGCAACCCAGCTTTGCCAACTAGGAGAGTGAATTTTGAATTCATCTGCTACCACTCATGATGTGCGCTCTCTTGTACTAACTAGCATCGTAAAGATTCTCAAAGACTTTGTGGTTTCAGTCATTTGGTTGTAAATGCTTGTGATTTCAATGTTGCTAACGCTGATCGCCACCATATTTCTGTTAGTCAAACCATTGACCTTCTCCATTTCCATGCGCTCTGGGACCCTTTGCCTCAGATAAGTAGCAGCTCCATGTTTTGCATCACCACATAGATCGTTCACAATAACACACACCCAACTGCTACGTTTCTTGTTCCTAAATCATTCCCTGGTTTTTGAACTATCAGCAACTCAAAATCCATTTGGAATAACATCTCTATCATTTTGATTTTGTTGTAACAGTTCACTTGTCCCATTTTCAGGTGTCCTTTCGATATTATCACGTTATCTAATCTATTAATCATTGTTGACCTTAGATTGGGATTGTTCGGTATTGTTGACTTTCCTAACGTCAGTCGATTTGTTTGATTAATTGAGCCTGGTTAGCGTCGTACGAGGCCTTGACAGTAACCATTGACACACATTGCAGTATTGGTTGATTAAGATATATTTTCTAATAATTTGTTTGCTATGATGCTCATTTTGAAAGGTTAATACTAACGAGAAGTTATTCGCTTTGTGACCTTTAAGAATCTTGGTTTTGATGGCGTGTAGCAGGCAGGTCAGTTTAATGTTGTTGTGTTTTTCAGCTTCGGCTTTAAGGTTTTCGGGGTCTATAAGTCCGCTGTTTTCAACTAGATCCTATTTCCGCGTGCCGTTCAAGATGGCTTTGTGGCAGGTTTTATTATCGATGGGAGTTCCGAAGGGCTTTAGCAGTTTCGCCATTAAAGTTTTTGATGTGGAAAGTTAAGTTGCCTTTAGTGGTGAGGTTAGCGCCTACAACCACGGAAGATGTAATCTCTTTGTCTATGATCCTCCTAATTTTGCGTTTAGTTCTATCTTCTTGTCTTATGGCTTCATCTCTTTTACCTAGAGAGGGCATGACGCAAGGCGACTTGAAAGAGGCCTAAGCAGCTACTGGGCACTGGGGCACTAGGGTAGTTGCTTTCGTCCACAGTTTTCTTGATGATATTGAGTTGTCTTTGTAGAGACTTCGTCAGGTCTATACCCATTACTGTTACTCTGGTGCGTTGCTTTCCGGACCTAGGTAGGACTTTCTGTTGTTTTTCTACATTCTCAATTTTTCAGTTGAGCTTTCAGCAACTTTGGCTCAGCTTTGACGGTCTTGCTTTGGATGTTTAGATGTTCGGTTTTGCCATGTAACATTTATATATCGAGATAATAAACGGATTGTCTATCTTTCTATCTCCATGGGTTTCTTCATGATGAATTTTGTCTTTTGTAATACTAAAACTTTCTAAATGTATTAAAAAAAATTACGCAACGTTAGTCCCGTTGATGGAAATGCTTCTATATGTTTCTTTGGCATCGCTATCAATAATTGATATGATGATTCTAAACCCAGAGACAACAAAAAATTATCTAACATGCTTATTTACAAGCCTTTGTTTGAATTGGCAATCAATGGCCTTTCCTGTGGTTGCAGAAACATTGTTGATTCAGAGATGACGTGTACTATGTATGAATCATACCTCTATAAAATGGCGCATTGTTCAAACCATGAATGAATTGCTACAAATATATTTAGAAAATAGCGAGAAAAGTAAAAAATAACCCACCAGGCCATTGAGAGTTCAGGGATGCACGGTGAGTTGTATGTTTGGTTGCTTCTGCATTTTTGAGTACAACTCAGCCGTACGTGGTTAAATCCATGGGGGCGGGTTTTATCAGAATACCAGCTCATGATATTATTCCCAGTAGTGATAATAATAATGTAGACCATCATAAAGACGGATATTTTTAAGAAAATCCGCTTAACTAGCTTTCTCCATAAACATCGCCACTCCATGGATTAACTAATAATATTTCCAAAGCCCTCCGTATCAGCACCAACGAGGACGATCTAAATGATATAAATACCATCCAGTTGTCTGGTTATTATCTTCTTTTTTCATGTTAATTTTATTTTTTATCTAACTGCACTCATCATGTCCTTTAAAACGAACTCTCTTGTCAAGCTCAACTCTGGCTACACTATTCCCATAATCGGCCTTGGTGTTTACAAGGCTACGCCGTCAGAGGCTACAGACTCTGTTTTGGTTGCTTTGGAGGCGGGCTATAGACACGTAGACTCTGCCAAGGCTTATAATAACGAACGCGATTGTGCCGAAGGGATTCTAAAGTTCTTGGAGAAGCCGGGCCAGACTGTCAAGCGTGAGGATATTTTTTACACCACCAAGATCTGGAATGACGACCATGGCTACGAAAAAGCTACTGCTGCTATTGATGCTGCCTTAGACAAGCTTTCTGGATTTTCGAAAGAGGGTCAAACGACTAGGAATCTTGAGTACATTGACTTGGTCCTTATCCACTCCCCTCTCTCCAACAGAGAGAAAAGACTGGGCACTTGGAAGGCTCTTCAGGAAGCAGTGAAAGCTGGTAAAATCAAATCAATTGGTGTTTCCAACTATGGTATCCCTCATCTTGAAGAACTTTTGAACTGGGACGGCCTAGTTATCAAGCCTGCCGCCAATCAGATTGAGCTACATCCTTGGCTTCAGAGACCCGAGTTGGTTGGGTATTTAAGAAATAAAGATATTGTCCCTGTGGCCTACGCGCCCTTGACTAGAGGTCAAAGACTTGACGACCCCCAGTTGGCTGAATATGCTAAACGCTACAACAAGTCTCCTGCTCAGATTTTGATCAAGTGGTCTATTCAGGCTGGCTTTGTGTCACTACCAAAATCTATTAATCCTCAAAGAATCAAGGACAACATTGATATTGATGACTTTGAGTTCTCTGCAGAGGATTTTGAGAAACTTGGTGACAAGAATGAGAATGGCGTCACTGGTTGGGACCCTACCGTTCATCCTGTTGATGCTGATGCTTAAGTAAGGCAGGAATTTTCGAATATATGATATTTTTAATTATAAAATATATTTTCCTCGTAACATTTGGAAGATACCTGATAAATTAATTAATTAATTGAAGGATATGTGAAAAAGATTAACTATTTTTTTGGGAAAGTTTTATTTCACTTTATTTAAACCAGATCATTCTTAATCAAAATTCTGAAGTAAAGACTCAACGTCTGTTCCAAAGATTAGACTCATGTTTTTCAATAGAATATTTCTAGCTCTATTGAACTTTCTATTAGATATTTGATTGCACAAAATATACCTTTGTGAAACATTGGTTAATGAAAACACCTATGATACTTACCAGGGTTGGAGGCCAAAGACAAAAAAAAAAAAACATAAACTGGTTTCACGACACATCTTCCTGACGGGACATTCATCGTGCCATATCGGAAACCTTATTTCAATATTCTGATTACCATTCACGTACTTCACAAGGTACTCCTGAAAGAAAGTGCTAAGGGCGGTGGTTGAAAGCTATTCCTGGCACGTGAAGCTGGCTTCACACGTGTGCCGACTCACCTCAAAGGTAACAAATGAATGTTATGCTACAAGCATTAAGTAATATTAAAGACCTAAGCTTAGTAAGCACAGGTCCGTGATCTGAACCGATACATCTGGCAAATATTAGTTATCTTGGGTTCGATATACACGTTTTCAAAATATGTCAATTGCAGCAGCATTAGGAGCATGGGTCTTTAATAATACCTTTTTAGCGCATTTGTCAATAGAAAAGGCTTTATGACTTTTGGCTCAAGAGTCATGCATACCGTTGCAAGAAACTTGAAATAAATAAATAAATAAATAAATAAATAAATAAATAAATAAATAAATAAATAAATAAATAAATAAATAAATAAATAATTAAATAAATAAATAAATAAATAAATAAATAAATAAATAAATAAATAAATAAATAAATAAATAAATAAATAAATAAATCAATAAATAAATAAATAAATCAATAAAATAGCTCAGCCTTTCCATAGCCAATTTTAACAGACAGGGTTGTTGACTCATCACCCCTGGGGTCAGCCCCACGGGCAACTAGCTAATACGCTAGTATTACAGAGGATAGCTTATCTCCTGATCAAACACAATCGGTTTCAAAGTCGATAACCGAACAGCCGCCGATCTGACTAAACTGCGATAATGCTGACTTGCTTTTTTTATATTATCTTTTAGGAAGTTTCGCATGAAACTGGTTTATCATGTTATCAATCTACAATGGGAGAAGTTTTTTTTTTTTTGTTTTTTTTTTGTTTTTCTCTCTTTTTGTTTTTCTCTCCGCATTATTCAGAATGTTGGTTGATTTAATTGAGTGGTACCCTACATGAAACAGGGTATGACACGCTCGTAGTATGTGCTTTATTTTTCTAAATCTTTTTTATTTATTATTTTCCAAATTTTATCATTGGTAGTCAGAATTATGTACATTAAATCATACAAAGCAAGCTTCACAGATTTGTACCCTATTAGATTGATGGTGTTGTGTATGAAGAGGTCACATGAGAGCTACACATCACCATTCAACTTGACAACGTGCCAACGAAAGAGATGGAAAGAAAATAATGAAAAACAAACAGCCACACGTACCGCTACCACCAGTCAATAGGTAGTGTTGCGATGGGTTTAAGCTCACCGAAAGAGCAGAGTTGCGGTAGTGTAATTGTGGTAGAATCTGGATACTCTACAGTCGTGGTTGCCAGCAAGTTGGTTTTTTGACCACCGGGACGAAGCAGTAGCTACGGCCATCGTGGGAAGGTAAGTTCTAGTTTTGAGGAGCAATCAATAACAGTCAGACTACAGGAAAATCACAAGGTCCTACAGAGCAAATATTATTTATCTATCTATCTACAGAGCAAATGACAAGACAAATATCAAGCATTTATCGCAAAACATAGCCGCGAAGTGGTATAACAAATCAAGGAAGACGTCGCGAGCCCAACTACCAACATGAATAAACTAATCACTACCGAAGCATTAAAGAATTACTCACCACGAAATACGCATCCGGGTAATGCATTTGAGAACTAGTAGTGGCTATATTGGCGAATACCTTAAGAAGAGAAAAATCGTCAAAAATGACTGCAACTAAGCGTGACGGATTTGAGTACAACATATTGTCAAAAACTTTGAGAGAACAACATTGAAGAGAGAGGCAATCTTAGGGGCGTCACCAGACTTTGATTTAACCAAGCTGTTAAATACCTCAAAAAGGCTCCAGGCAATAAAGCAGTACTTACCATGAGAATAGACACACCCAAAAAGGGCAAAACCCGGTATAACATAGAAACTCGAGGGCTTCACTAGAGACTGCAAGGCTGAAAGAAATCTTTGAAGCCCGCAAAATATAGTGGGACTTGACTGAAATATTTGATTTGTATTTGTTTGTGTAATACTAATAAATAACCAATGAGGGAAATTTTTATGACTTTTAGCTTTCTTACCGTTTCAAAGATCAGCGCCCAGTAAAATCCTCTGGATATTTCAGCAGCAGTATTATTTGCTCGCGATTATCAGAATTGAAATCTTTGGTATATTCGAGTCTTCATGTCAATGTCTATTCTCGTACTGAAGGACTTTGATAATAAAAAGTTGATAGTTTTAAGCGAAGCAAAATGTTCCTTTTATGTTTTTGGCCGTACGGCGCTTAAATCCAATACGGGCTTTGCCCCAGCTCTGGAAACCCAATATTCCCGTCCCGATTAATAGAGAAACCCAGCCCAGATTGTAATAGAAATTTTCTCATAAAACCCCGTTTATTCAAAACCGTTTTAAGAGCACAGTCACCTTCAACTATCAGTTTGTTTCGCTGACTACTGCTGGAAATATGCATTGGGTGAGCCTATCACTTATCCAAGAGTTTTCTTTTACCCCATATTGCTCTTGTTACTTATTTGGCTTTTTATAACGCTCTTTTTGCGCTTATTTTTTTTTTTTACTAGGGCTCTGTAATAATGATTCATCAATCTAAACAATCCAAAGGAAGAGTTTACTTGTTATTTTTAAATATACCAGATTGCTAGAGTATTTAATCAGCTCATTATCTTATATTTAAAAGAATTTTAAAACATTTTTTATCTTACTAGTTTTTATTTATTATTACAAAATGGCAACTGAAACTGTGACGGTAAATACAATCGAACGACCTCTTTCAATTCTACTAAAGGACATTTCCTATAATTCTCATTCTCAGACCTCTTTTGGTCCCCCTTTGGTCACAGCGGCTGTTGACAAGTCTCAACAAAAATCTTACACATCTGCTACGGAATGGGGCGGTAATGGCGAATCCCTTGGTAATTCAACTACCGAAACTATTTTTCCACTACAGTCCCACACATCACGTCCCGAAAGTTTTGACGACGACAACGACGACGACGGCTGTCCTGATGGTGGTAAAACGGCGTGGCGTGTAGTAGCCGGCAGCTTTTTGGGACTGTTTGCGAGCACGGGATTTCTCAACTCAGTAGGCGCAGTGCAGGCATACATTTCGTCTAATCAGCTTGCCACAAAGACAGACTCTCAAATCTCTTGGATTTTTTCTATCATGACTTTTCTCACATATAGCATGTCAGGTCTATCAGGACCACTATTTGACGCATACGGGCCCCTTTACCTAGGAATTATAGGAGGGGCATTCGTGGTGACGGGAATCATGACCGCAAGTGCCTGCACAGAATATTATCAGTTCTTGCTATCACTTGGAGTATGCTTAGGCACTGGAATGGGGCTACTGGTTAGTCCGCTCTTTGCCATCATCGGGCACTGGTTTAACACTAAGCGTGCTGTTGCAACAGGAACTGCAACAGTGGGTGCTAGTCTAGGCGGTGTTATTTTTCCCGTTCTTCTTCGACATCTGTACTCGACAATTGGTTTTGCTTGGGGTGTCCGCGTTGTTGGATTTATTAGTCTTGCAAGTTTGGTAATTGCAATGCTACTTATCAAACCACGATTTGCCAAAACTAGTTTTCATATCAGCATCACCAATTTTGTAGATGTACAGTCGTTGCGCGATATGCGTTTCACATGGCTCATTATAGCAAACTTCGTCGCAGAGATTTCTATTATGAACAGTATTACTTTTTTAGCGTCTTATGCCCTTGCACAAAACAAGTCCCAAACTTTAGCCTACGCATCGCTCACAATTTTAAGTGCTTCCGCAATGGTTGCACGTTGGGCCTCAGGCGTTTTGGCCGATAAGATTGGCCGCTTCAATACACTTCTCATTTTCTGTGTCCTGGCTTTTGTGACTGTTTTTGTTATATGGTTGCCCGCTGGTCACACGACACCCGGGCTCATTATCTTTTCTATTCTCCATGGTGCGTCTAGTGGAGCTATTTTTTCTCTTTTCCCCGTCTGCTGTAGCCAGATTTGCCGCACCAAAGACTATGGAAAGCGCTATGGAACAATGTTTTTCTTTGCCTCGTTTGGAGTTTTAGTTGGAATCCCACTATCGGGTGCGTTGATTAGGGACAATGGAAAGGACTACAAATACTTGATTGTTTTCACCGGATGCCTATACATTGTTACTACTATCACCCTTCTTCTTTCCCGTAGTGTAAGCATTGGATGGAAACTATGCAAGATATAAATAAGCTTCCATCAGCCAATTAAGGTGGAGTTTTTAAAAATATGTATTTTATTTATAGTATTTATTAGATTTTCTTGGGCATTATGTCGCTTTTCTTTATTCTAATTGGCCTTGTACTTTAATATTTATGGTGTTTTGTAATACTTGATATTTATTTGAAATGAAACTGTATTATCTTCATTAATTCAATTCTATTGTCTCATCACTCCTATGCAGCAGCTGGAGAAAAAGATGAATCAGTATCGCTTTCATTCAATCAGTATTCACTTTGGCAGCTGCAGAAGGATTAGTGACTCTACTTGTATTTTGATGGCTGAGAATATATGTAGGCTTTGAAAAAAAGTAAGCTTCTGCAACCGAAATTGGGGCTTGCGAGTTGAGGACGCTGGTAAAAAAAAAAAAAAAAAAAAAAAAAAAAAAAAAAAAAGGTTGTATTGTTTTTTTTAATATAAAGAACATGAGTATCTTATACAAGTATTGAAGCACTATTGATTAATTAATGCTTTTTCTGTTTCTGATTCTTGGAGAGGTTATTTCATCATCTCTTACCAGACTTTTTGTCAAAGACCACTTTTTTTTCAATTTTCAAGACTAAAATTTAATTAAGTCAGCCGTGTATTCCACATTGTTGTACGGCTGACACCAGATGATTAAGGAAAGACAATTATTGTAAACTTTTGAATATTTGAGACATCCACAACAAAAGCTGACTCATTACTGTGTAAGTTGAGAGTCATAAAAATTGTAAATGTCTTACTGAAATTTTAATTTGATTGCTAAATGAAATTTATCATGGAGTCATTGAGAAAAGAAAGACCAGGGCAAATCTTTGTGATTGTTTTTTAAAGTCAAAATTTTGAGGTTTATTACGTGTTTAAAAAATCAGAATATTTCCTAGTTATAACAACATGTATTTGTCTACAGTCACTTATAAATTGAATAATAAACCATCAAAATCAAATATAAGGTAGAATTCAAGAGCAAGAACAGAGTGCCAATATTAGCTGTCTTCAAAGCCATAATCATTTGCCTAACAATTGTTAATTTAAATAATTTCTAAGCTCGCTATATATGCATGAATGGTACGCTACTTTCGATAATCCACGTACTTTATTAGGTACAGGTCAGTTCACTCAATATTGTATATCAAAAGCCCATAAGAGCAAGCTTAAAATGGTTCGGAATCTTGAACTAAAAAGAGTTCCATGGGCTTTCAACTGTGCATGTATCCTGCGGTAGGACACAGAAATCCCGTCTTTAAGTAGGCTAACAGAAGAGACTGGCAAGCGCTACGTTCTGAGAGCACTGAAGAGAATCAAATTGATGAACCCATTCATAAGTCAAGTTAAGCGAAAACACTCTAGTACCAAGGACAAGCTGTTAGGGTTGTTCTTTCATTAGGCCTGTCGCATGGAGGGACCTATCAGAAGCTGACCATCAAAGCTATGATAATATCAGGATGGAAATTGTGCTACAAAACCAAAACCAGAAGTAGCTTCTATAAAAGGCACATCAACCTCTGAACCATCTAGGAATCCTGAAAATGATATTCCTTTTTAGAAAGACATTACAAAAGACAAGTTGTCACTCACTTAGTAGAGTGGTTGATAACAAGACCTGAAACCCTTTTATTTTACATCATGAGAATGGTAGTCTCAGAAATGAATTACTATTACAAATGCGGTCAACCTAAAACAGTCTACCACCTCCTGCTGAAATAATGCAGCTTATGTGATTATGGGCGTATATACCTTACAGAGATCTCCCGGAACTTGATCTCAGTGCGCTTCTGGATAGTGGAAATGGCATCTAAGGGATGGCCAAGTTTTTCGACTCGCCTCACTTATGGCCAGCTTAACATCACAGTTTGTTAAGGTTTTACCAAGTTATTCTCCCATTAATACAACAGACTACATTGGTAATCTGGAAGTATTCCCTTGTCACACGGACTGAGTCCATGGAGAATTCGGCGCCATCAAATGTTAAACCCCTAAATACCTGTTGGGACAACTAACTGATCTGCTTACAAAGAAACCTCAGAGCTAGACATCTTTTTTTTATATCCTTGTTATTTAATTTTGTAATTTTTAGTTATCAGGAAGATAAACGGATTTATTACCATTTAATTCTTCATCTAATCAACTGCACCATCCCTGTTGTTAACTTGACTGTTTGGGATCTGAAAATAGCCCTTTTTGTCCCTTGGCTGCAACATCTGCCGCGACAGAACTTTTATCCAAACCCGCATCAACTCATTAGAAGTCGTGGCTTGAGCGTTCCAGAGCGAGTCATTCTGAACTATCATGAAAACCAAAAGCTGGACAAGTAAATCTTTTATTTTGATTACACTTGACTTCCAGTATTCTTTTACTTCTTACCTTTAGAGTATTGTAAATGAGCACATTTTGGGCTCTTTTGACATCTTTAACTCCAGTTTGCCATTATTCAAGGTTTGCATTTGTATAATGGCTTGGCTCGGCCCGAGAGCTATCGCTGCTACTTTTGCTTCTTTTCCCAGTAATCCAAGGCTTGCATATGCGCTCTTGGAGGATCATGCTACGACAACAACGAAAATTCCAACCCTAGCCCCTCGACTAGATATTTGTTTGGAATTTTATATTCAAAGGTACGTAAGCATCTAATCTTGATCTCATCTGATTGGCGTCTATTTAAAAAAAACTGCTATCGTGATGTTCGGGGGTGAACAATTTTATGAAATTTTCATTTGTGAAAGCCACTATTGCTCAAAGACGCGCACGGCACTAGTAGAGCCTTTAATTTTTTGCCAAATCACTAGACTTTTTTTTTTCTTTCTCTTTTATTATAATATCTCTTGTAAATCACCATCCGTTTATATTCTATTCTAAGAATATCTAGCAGTAAGCACAATGGGCATTCTTAGTGATTCATTTTGGCGCTGCTTGGTAGTCGCTCTTCTGTTACTCAACAGCCTTTGGCTCCTTTTTCAGGTAAATACTGATCACGCTGCACTATCTGCGCCCATGGCGTTAAACTGGTGGTTCAAACACAAGCCTACCTTTGATACTATTGACTTGAGTGCGCCGCCCTCAGCACCGCTCGAGCTACCCACAGCAGCATGGATTTTTAATGCCGTCCACAATACAATGCGTATCCTCGGAAATAGTGTAGCACGTAACGGTTTTTCTTTTGTATCTGGCCACGTTCCTGTTGGAACTTTCCTCTATCACGGCAAAACTGGAGCAGAGCCACCAGCTCCTGGGACCATGGAATGGCTTGCATTCGATGCAGAGTACTCAATGGTTATGCTTGGTGGTCCTTTCCGTAGCAATAACGACTCACACTTTTTAACATACGTTACAACAGCGCCACTCAAAATCCTCAACGTGGATGGTGCTTCAGCATCGCTATACCCAATGGGCACAATGGATTCACAGGGCTTTGTTCTTGACCAACCCAAACCTGACTGGGAGCGCTTCACAGAATACGAGCGTGCGGAGCTGCTCTGTGAGTTTGGTAAGCACAGCGACGTTGATGGCTATGTCCGTTTAAATACCGGGTTTGAGCTGATCCTTTGTGATTTTGGAAACCCAAAAGTCAAACTAATCTCAAATGTGGATGCAATTACTGAATATGATGATGGGTTTGTAAGTGATGGTGACAATTACAATCAGTCCACTATGACTCAAAATCTACACAAGCTTTCAGAGTCCCGATTGGACCCTTCAACCCTAAAGTTACAACAGGAGACTAAATATAGTGCTGCTATCAACTCACAGGAGGAGATTTCTGGGAGCCGTCCTGGGCGTACACCTTGGCGGCGTACACCTAAACAAGCGCGAAACTCTAACGATAATCTATGGGCATGGATTAAAGCTGGTGTGTATCGCTACAATGGTGATTCTCGTATTGTTCCTGATTTCCGCGGCTTTGTGTCATTATATGGGCGACCTGAATACTACAATCTTACAGGTCCTATTTACACGCATCGGCTGCTCGACGCTCCATCTGCGCTTCGTGATGAAGTGCGTGCGGACCTTGCAGCCGTCCTGTCGGTTGAGCAAAAGTACATGGATTCAAACGGTATTAACTGGCAAGCCGTAACAGACGATATCTCCGGCCGCTTTGCACCTACTCTGTTAGTTCTTAACCAAACATTGGGCAATCTTGTGGCTCAGATTTCCGGCGAGCTCACTCTTAGTGAGGTGGGAGAGACATTAGAAGTCCGTCACGCAAAAACACGGGTCGTGCGCGAGACAGCTAGTTTACTGCGACAGTTCACCCAGCGGACAACGGGTGAGCATTCACAAGGTGTGGCTGCATGTCGGGCGTTTTGGGACCCAGCGCGTTACCTGCCGAGTAAGTACAAGGCTAATAATCTTGAAAAACGGATACAAGGTGCGGTACATGTGGTGACGGATGAACTGTGCGGAGTTATATTTGATGTTTTCGATTGGGCCACGCCAAATCCTCTTACCGGCTCTCATGAAGATGAAGAAAGCTATGGCAGTGATGCCTGGAGTATTAGTAGCAGCGCTGCAAACTCAGATCAAAGCGAGATTGAGTATCATGCTAAGCGCCTTGCCAGTGTGATTAAAACTCTAGGATGGACCGAATTTATGGGCTGTGGGCCAGAATCGTGTGGAATTGGTGAAGAATGCTACTTTCCAATGTGGCCCAGTTCCAATGTGAAGGATGAGGACTATGCTATCGGTATGCGATGCGTTAGCGCAAAAACATTTGAGCGCTCAGACTTTCATCATGATGAAGATTGAGCGTGCTGGTCATATTTACCATTTTACACACAAAACTTTTGTAATATTTTATTTGTTTATTTGTATTATGCTAATTAGCTGGTCTCTTTTTTCCCAACTCTTTTGTGTTTCTACTGTTATCATTGACTAGTTAAATTAGTATTATCAGTCAAGTAACTGGATATATTCTAAACGGCACAATGATAAAACTTGAGTGTGAAAGTAAAAAAAAAATATTACTGATGTAACCTGGTCAAATTTTTACAAAATCTATAGATTCAGTTCTACTGATGAGTCTGTTTATTCTAACAAGATGTCTGACTTTATTTCCAAATTGATAAAAATGCTGGTAACATATGCATCCGTTTGTGTTTTTGCTTTGAGAGATTGCTTACAATATTTCTTTGTATAGGGACACTTTATGGTTTAATTTACTCGCGATGGATTAGATATTGATAATCTGATCAGTCATCCAGAACTTCTCTTTTCTTCTTTTTGCCTTTATTCCTCTCAATGCAAGTTTTTGGTTCAAATTATGGTTTTTTTCTTCAAAAAAATGTATATATAAAAATATTATGTTTAAACGTAAAATAACAAAATGGATAAAACTGTTGTAATATTATAAAAATTCAAAAAAGGAAAAGAGCATTTTGGGGTTGCGTAAAAAAGGTCTCGATCAACTAGGAATAAATAAAATGAGCATCATTAGTTGAGAAACTTAGAAGAAGGCGGCAACACCGGCAACAACGGCAAGGGCACCGGCAACAGTGTACTGAGTAGCACCGTTGACCTGCTCAATGACGGTTTGAGTGGGCTTGGGGTTCTGGCAGGCAGACTTGGTGCAGATAGTCTCAGTCACAATGGTAGTGTTGCCAAACTTGACAGAAGTGCTGGGCTTAGCAGAGGTGACGGGAGCAGCGGCGGAGGAAGAAACCTGGGCAGGGCCGGAAGTGACAGGAGCAGCGGGGGCAGACGAAGCAGCAGCAACGGGGGCAGAAGAAGCAGGAGCAACGGGAGCAGAGGTGGCGGGAGCAGCGGGCTCTTCGGGCGAGGAGGTCTCAGGCTCGGGCTGAGCGGGCTCTTCAGCCTTAGTGGTCTCAGGCTCGGGCTGAGCAGGCTCAGACTGGGCGGGTTGCTCAGGAGCCTGGGTAGTCTCGGGCTCGGCAGTAGTAGCAGGAGCCTCAGCAGTAGTAGCGGGGGCCTCAGCAGCAGTGGTGGCAGGGGTAGCGTTGGGGTTAACGCCAGTAGGCTCAGTGGGCAGGTTGCACTTTCCGAGAGGCTCACTAAGGTACTTGCCGTAGTAGTTCCACAGCTGCCAGCCACAGTCAAGGCACGAGGGAACAAGGTCCATGAAGGGACTGCCAGAAGAGCAAAGACAGTCGTTGTCAGAGCACTTTCTGGACTCAAGAATAAGGTTACCGCAGGCTTCGTGGCACTGCATAGTGGCACCAGGAAGCTGGGCAATAGCCTCGGGGAAAGGAACAGCGGCAACAGCGGTGGCAAGGGCAGCGGCGGTGATGAAAGTCTTAGAAGAAACCATTTTTAGATGTATTAAGTATTAAAGATTAAACGACTGTATTAAATTTTGTAACAAGCGAGCGACAGTTGAAAGGGTTGGAGAACGAAAACAGAAAACAATCAGACAGGAAATGGGGAAGGATATTTATACTTGAGCGAAAGTGCAGAGACAATTTCAAATCCCAATAAAAGCTTTTGTTTTATCTGTGCTGAAATTTTGGTGACTATTGGATGTGACCATTTAATTGTGCTTTTTGAGAAACCATTTAGGAGACAATCAAAGGATTCGGCAAGAGATGGACGACTTATCTGATCATAAAAGTTTATGATCGCAAAAATCTCCAGAAACCGGTCGGCCCATTACCTAATGGAGAATTGGCTTGGCCGCATTTAGTAATTACCCAAGATTGATACACAGAAGAGAAAAATGTCTTGGCATATGGAAATGGCAAAAACAGAATTAATGTTAAGTATAATGTAGAAATAAAAACCATTGCAGTACAACATATTTCAACCTTTTGCTAAAAGTCAATTTTTTAATGTAACTTTAAACAAATATTTAACTTCATTTTTCAGCTTGTTTTGGCAGTTCATTCTGTTTGATTCGTCTATTAGGAGAAATAAGTTAATTTCAACGCTTACAGTCTCTTTTCAAAGGAGCTTAAGCTTCCGAGCTAGAACAAGATTCTCAGCTAACTAAGAGAGAATTTTATATATCTGATAGGAATTTACATAATTTAGATCCTCGATACTTTTTTTAGAAAATAGAAAATTGACTACCTTGCTGTTTCCGCCTGTAATGTGTAAATGTATGACCCTGCCCAAAAGGGAAACTTTGATTAGATTAGTATGCACTTTCCATGCTCATATTTACCCGTTTGCTTTTCTCAGTCTATAGGATTTTGCCCAGCTCCTGTATTCACAGAACTGCATGCTGTTGGTGTCTGAAAACTGCCTGTATCATGACAGTACTACATGTATCACTAAGTTACTTTTTACTACAGTTGTTATTTCCGGTTTGACGATACTCGTTTTTCTTTCCACCTTTTTGGAAATTCTGCTTTCAATAACTCTACATTTGGGTGGCACCAGGGTCTTGGCCTTTTTCTGTGACTTGATTCGCCACAGTTGGCACTTGAAAAGCCCCCTTTTTTTCTTAAAGACAAAAGCTAACAATTTGAAAAAAAGAGCCTCTTGTTGCTATAGATTTTAAAATCTTTCTTTGTTTTTCTATTTGTTTTTTTCAGGAAAACCTTAGATTGTTTTTATCAAAAAAATCAAACCTAATTTGAATAACTCGAACCAATCACCACCATGTAGGTTTTTTCATACTGTTGCTTTGACTGCTAGGCAAAACCATCTATTTTTTTTTATAAGCTTTTGTTCAATTATAATTGGGGGTTACCGCCTTAATAAAAAAGAGTTTATATATTCCAGATTATAACTGATTGATAAATTCAAAATAGCTGGATACTGTGAAAGGTTTTCGGTCTGATGCATTTTAGGTGCGTCTTATGAGAGGTATTTCATCTGTATTATAACATATGTAGTTATTATAGCTAGTCTAATTCCAAGGAATTCACACAGAGACCTCTTTATAGTAGATGGTCCACATGTGCACTCAAAGCACCCCCTAATAATATTACCTTTGGCTCAAACTAATGACTTACAACTGGAGTGTGTGGTTCCCAAAATACAAAATTCTTATGACTGGCATATATGGTTTTACTACCTGAAAAGTTTTGAAACTGCCATAGATATATATCTACCACTAGTTGAAAAGACAAAAGGAGTCAACGTTGTAATTACATTCGATCTAAAGCCAATACTACTAGTATACCACTATTTTACTATTGTGGGTTCTAAATAGACATAACAAATGTATTTGTCAAATTTTCTATACATGCGTGATTAACACTTGAGAAAAATGAACAATACCTGATATTGACTAAACCTTAACACTCGAATCATTTTTTTATTCTCGGAATCAATGAATCAAAAAAGGCTAACTAGGTCGCCTACTAGCTGAGGTTGAGCCTTTTTCGGCTGTTATAAAGTTTTGCAAGTCTAGATCGGTGCAAATGTAAATACTTTTCCTTTTCTAAGATGAGTATTCACTAGCAGAACGTTCTTTTTACGCTGGTAGATTGACTTTTGCAAAAAGATTTACCCTTTTTTACCTTTTAAATTGCTACTGGATCATTTTAAATATTTTGCGCATATACATTATATAATTATGTTAAGAATGCAGATCTAAAAACCCTGATTGAATCTAGGCTTCAGTGTCTTTTCCAGCCCACTTAACATCAGAATTCTGCATCCGAACTCAAAGTTTTTTTTGTTTTTTGATTTAGCATTTTTAGTTACAATAAAATGAATGAATTCCTGATATTTTAAGCTATGAAAGTTTTTATGAGTCAACAAGTTTATTTTCCAAAGTAAGCTGTTCTAGTCCTTTCTAAGGTGCGATCACAGCTTACCTTTAACAGATTTCTACAATTTCCCGAACACTGTATGGTGGTAGGGACAATACCAGTAGACTTGAGGCTGCAAAGATCAAAAACTTGATTGAGCAATTGACGTTTTATCCCGCATTCACAGCTTTACCAATTACAGCGAACTTTGTAATGAGTACAGTACTTTGTATTTTAGATTAAAAAAAAATAAAAATACTAGTCTTTTTTCTAGATGTTTTTTCTCTTTCAATATCTTGCGGCATCTGATAAGATCCTATAGATTTGCTCATTACCATTACATTTGGTAGAACTATTACTATTAATAGTCAGTAACATATTTCTCAGTTCCTAATCTGGCTGTCACTATCATTTCTATACATTGAGATAGTTTTTGTACGCTAAAAGTTTTGAAGTATCTGTTTTTTGCAGTTTTCAGTTTTGAATTTATCATTTACAAAGGCAGCCTTTAAACTAAATGTCTTTAGATCCGCTGTAAACCCCAACTTTGTGGTCATTCGTTATTTCGATTGTCAATATTAAAATTAACTAGTAACCTAGCTCCAGTTCCTAGAATCATCTGACCAACTCAGCAGTAACTAGATTTAAGCCCTTTAGAATCAGTTTTTAATTCTTTTTCGGGCCCCTTCAATCAATGGAATTCGACATTTTTGAACTTTTTTCTTTCCTTTTTTTGTTTGGATTACACTTTCATATTCAAACGGCTATTGAGGAGTGGGTTAAAAATAAAGGTTTTCTGCGGTATCGTTGATGGGGTTGATACAAAATCGAGTGCTACCTCAAATTAAAGTTCTGATCTCTACTATCGGATCACGCTTCCGTGTGAGGAATTTATCTGATCCTTTTGAAGCAGGTGATTGGTCAAGTTCAACGTAGTTTGGTTTTGCCAAGGATATAAGAGGAATTGATATTTAAATACCTTATTTGTAGATGCTGAGTATAAATTGTTTTTTTTTCATTAATTTTGGAATGGCAAAACAAAAGTCGGGGATTTATTGTATAAGGAACCCCTATATTCTGCATGTGTATGTATATTTATGTATAAATAACTTTTATAAGTAATAATGTGACTCCAGCGAACGAAATCATTACTGCAGGAGTGGTTATGTGGAAATATTTGAGCACGTTCTCAAGGAGTGTCTTAGAGCAGCTTGTTGATGTTTCATTGTCAATTTCTGGTATTGATCTGCTGGGTGTTATGTATCGCAGATTTCTCTCAATACATGAAAAATTCAAAGAAAATTCGGCCTCATCGAACGCTTGAACGTATAATACGTGCTGATAACACTGCCTTGCTAGTTTCATAGAGACGAATGTTTTGAAACCTATGTCTTATTGTATGTCATTTTACCTTATAATAATTTTGCTTGCGATTATTTGGTGTAAGGACAACGAACTAATTATCTATCTAGTAATGTGACTTTCAGGGCCTTATTACCTTGACATTTAGATCTTGATGTAAATGTATATCAATCGGGTAGCAACATATATATGCTACACATGTAAGGAGTATCTTTTATCCGTAATGCTTTGATAAGTTACTCTATCAAATAAGTATTTAGAGTGTATACACAATAATCTTCCATGAATAAATAGCAGATATATATAGTCAATTTTGAAGCATGTACTTTAAATGAAATAATAATGAACCCTTTAAGAAAGTTAGCTAGATTCTAATAAAATAAAATAAAAGAAACCTGACTAGTTTCCAAAATTGTTACTAAATGGTGGTTATATTACAATCATATGTAGTCATGGACTGTCACATTTTTTTCCTGATAGGAGTCGTTGCCCTTTTTTTTTTTTCTTTCTCGGAGAAACTATAGCAGAATTAGCCAATTCATAAATGTTTTAAAAGCATGTAATCAGCAGTCATTTGCGTTTTAATGCTACTCCAGATTTAAAATAAACCTAGTTTATAGAAAAGATACTTTAAAAACAATATGAAAAAATATATATATATAAAAAAAAAAAAAGACTTCTGCCAATATTAAGTTTGTGTCCTTGTATAAAATAATGTTAATTCTTATGTACTAATTATGTTTTGCAGCTTTTTGTTCGTTGATATATTGATTTATCTTAGTACCCACAAATATGTAAAATATATAGTAGAAATGTTCTTGTTTAAAAAAGTAGTTTGGTTCCACTTTTTTTTGTGTATGATATGAAATAAAATGCTTTAGTGGTACTGTTTTGTGTAGTAGGATTTTGTCGGGCAATATTATCTCTGCTTATGCTAAGTCTCTACCAAGACCGAACGCATGTGAGTGGTTGAATTTGAAGGTTTCACACCGCTGGCACGCGACGCAATATGGCCAAGTCCGGTACCGTCTGCACCAGAATTATCCATATTATTGCTCCGAGAGTTGTTAAACGAATGCTCACGCGCCGTGAGCACACGATGCTCCTGTGCAATATCGCGCTTATCAAGCTTTTCTGATGGTAGCATGATAGCACGATCTACAGAGTATGGTAGTCCTCGGTGACGGCCACGATAGAGCAACGCAATGATGACCAATTTTGAGACAGTTGAAAACTTGCCCGACAATGAAGTGTTGGTAGTTGGGTAGCCTAGACTTAGACCGACAGTACCGTATGCGGAAACAACTTCGAATAGCACTGCGAAAGGGGTAAAATCAGGGTCACTACGCGAAAAGTGTTTACCTTCAGCGACTGTAATGATAAAAAATGCAAGAAAAATAAACCAAAGGTCATGAGACAACTGACGGCGCAGGAGAGTCGCAATGTATGATGGTGTCTGTTCGTCAATATGCTCTGGATCGACATACACACCTATACTCTGCTCCTCGTAAACGTTTGTGTGGCGCACACTCAAAGCAATAGGGAATACTGATACGTACATCATGACAATGTAACTAACTTGTACTGAAACATGAAGTAACGACACGTTAAGAACAGAAAACCCGGCAGTTCGTGTGCAGATTGCCTGAAAAAGGCCTGCAAGCACACGGCTTCCGTAGGGCAAAGATTGTACTGCTTCGCCATGAAGGTCAAGAATCAAAAAAAGAATTAGATCAATAAGGTTGAACGCCAGCAGCACGATAAATAACCACCAAGTTGGTCGCGATGGCAATAATAGGGTGAAACAGCGACGCGGATGATCCAGCAGAAACTGAAGTGATTCGTGTGTACGCCCACTTCTCGATGCTAGTTTCAGCATTACCCAAATAATGAAATGCAAAAGACAGGGAAAGCCAGTATTACCAATAACAATGAAAAAAGACATGACAATAAGCGGGTAAGTGGCGGTGCTAAACGACATCATGGAGTTGGGGGTTAGTGTATATCCAAGGTCGTGAAAAGAGGAAGCAGCCGTGAAGAACCCCCACCAAGTCGCGTTGGTGCCTGCTTCGGAATAAAAAGTATCGTGTGCCTTGGTGCCCACTGCCCAGCCTACAAGCATCACCGCCGAGAGTAAATGAAAAAGCACCATGTAAGCAATAAGAATTTTGTACAGCAGCTTGAGTGCACGATACTCAACACCACCAAGCTCCTCACGCTGCTCTTCATTCAAGCCTACAAAGACCGAGTTGCCACCGACTGTGGGCTGCCATGAAAGATAGCTCGTCGTTGTGCGGAGCAACTTATGCTCGCCTTGTGGATGTTTGATGTCGGACGGCATCTTTTCAAATGACAAAGTGCGTTTGGCTTTCTTCCCAAAATGCTGCAGTCTGTTATTTGGCCTGACTTTACTCCCATGTTTTAGCTTCTCGCTTTCAGTGTACCCATGACGGTAATTGCCACTAAACTCAGTGTGGATAGAGTCTGTGTCTGTATCAATGCTGCTGCGGCCGCTAATAACAAGTACAGGCTCTATAGACTCTTTCTCGCTAATAGTGGTTTCGCTGGCTTTGATCTCTTTGTGCGACTTTTCCAGCATGGTGATAGATTTGGCTATGTCCACTGGATCAATTGAGTTTTTCCGAACTTTGTTAGCTTTTACAGGGGTGTCGGCAAACTTAATATCACGGGTTGCGAGAGGAGGAGGAGCAGTCCCATCCATAGCATCCACTGAGTTGATGGATTTAAGAACCTGAGATGATTGCTGTGGAGCTGCAATGTTTGAAGTTGCAGGGGTGTTGTTTGATGAAAGGGCCGACGGATACTGCTGCTGTTGCTGTTGTGGTGGCTGGTGTTGACCATGACCGTTTTGAACAGTATCCCTCGAGCGGATGCAAGCAAAAAACCAGTTTTTCGCTTTATCTCGGAACGATAGTGACGGGTTAAGTGCCTGTTGCTGCAGGGTTGCGGACCGACGAATGCGCGATTGCAGCTTAGACTTGACATTAACGTTATCAATTCTTTTTTCAAACCAGTACAGACGCAGTAACACGACAAAGGAGTTGATAAAGATTGGATTGGTTATAAAAGGTAGGAAGTATAGAACCAGCTGCTGCCACAAGGTAATGGCGGAAAGATCAACAGTGTTTAGGCCACCCTGGGTGCAGGCACCGGCGGAAAAGAAGAGTGCATCGATATACCGAAGATTGCGAACGGGATAGATTAAGATGGACCCAATAATAGTGCATACTGCAATATAAATGTAATGGACCTGTATAAAAGAAAACTCGGGCCAAAACTTCTTGGAGAGCTCGCGGAAAGATTTTTCCATAGCAATGGCGATCCTGAGTGTGCTGGTTAAAGCGTAAGTAGTATATCGTCAATAGGGGGGAAAAAGGGAGAAAGAGAGCCGGATGTCAAAGCATTTGTAAGGACAACTATTTAAGTAATCGAGAGTGGACACCGCCTCGCATCCCACAAATGACTCAGGTGCCATTTGTAACATTGATGGTTATGAATCGGATGCGACGGTAGCATTTTCATATATTTTTTATTAGAGTTAGCGATGGGCAGGGTGTCAAAACGGTAATTATTATTTACGGTGGGAAGCAGCCGTCCTTGAAAACGGGAGTTTCATTTTTCAGGGACGGCAGAGGTCACAGTCAAATGCTAAGCTTGGCCAATGGCGGCACTCAGTTCTCCCATTACATCCATCCTTTCAGACCCTATGTATCCTTAGGTCGTAGCCAGGGGCCTAAAAACCTCATTGGCCGTAGTGAAATCACCGCTTTTGGGGGCTGAGGTTTTGTGATTCTGCGAGTTGGGCTGGTAGTGGTGGCAGCGGAAGAAGTCGTCGTCAGCGCCTTCCGCTTCCGTAGATTCTCCTGATGTTTGTCCTCACCCCACAAACATTTGGGTGATATCATCGCCATTCCCACACAATCGCCGAATTGCAATTCTGCAACAGCCTACGTTCACCTGTATGTCGGCCTCAATCACAAAAGACGTTTGCCCGCTCTGCGTCAGCGAGTCCGATTCAACTCGGCTCAGCCACATCAGCAGCTCGGAGTGGATTGAGTGCAGTGCCTGCACTCAGTGGTACCACCTGTTATGCCTCACCCTGACCCCGAAGCTCGCCAAAACCATCAACACCTATCACTGCCCGAGCTGTGTCGACACCCACGGTACATCAACATATATCCGCGCGTCCGGCCGCAAGCGCTCTCACATTGACTATGCAGCCTTTAACCGCGGCGAAGTCAATATCACGCAAGACCGTCACCCTTATGCGTCTCGGTTTGACGCACTGCTAGACGACGCAACCAACAGCATCAAGAGTGGAACCCCCACCAGGAAAAAACAAAAAATTGATGCAGTCCGGCTCACATGGCCATCTCTGAATACGGATCCTAGTACTAAATTCCCCGACATTGATGGAGCCAAACTCACAAAGCAATGGGCTCAAAAAACTGGAATTCTCGAGCCAGTGCGCATTCCCAAGGCTCATTTTGCGTCGTTGGGTATGGAGCTCCCAGCTGACTTAACTGTTCGTGGGGTCGCAGACTTATTAGGCGCTAATACCCCTGTGCAGGTGGTCGACGTGCTCACGCAGAACTTAGCTACGCCAGTCTGGACCATGGGAGCGTGGGCAAATTACTTTGAGAAGCCCGCGGACGAACGCGATCGCATCCTAAATGTTATTTCATTAGAGATCTCGGGTACACCACTTGGCGACCGCATCCGCCGACCTAAATTTGTCTGCGACATGGACTGGGTTGACATGGTTTGGCCCAAGGATCTTCTTGCGAAAAATGACTTTCCCAAAGCGAGGCTGTATTGCCTCATGTCTGTCAAGGACGCTTTCACAGATTTCCACATTGACTTTGGTGGAACCTCTGTGTTCTACCACCTAATCTACGGCGCAAAGATTTTTGTTTTCATTAGACCAACCCTGACCAACCTAAAGAAGTATGAACAGTGGTGTCTTTCGTCAGACCAGTCCAAAACATTCTTTGCAGATTTGGTCAGAGAATGCCATATTGTGCATCTGACGGCTGGTGATTCACTGATCATTCCTTCGGGTTGGATCCATGCTGTCTACACACCTGAAGACTCTCTGATAATTGGTGGTAACTTTCTTACTCCTGTAAACATTCCGACCCAGATTCAACTTGCAAAACTTGAGATCCGAACAAAAGTGCCCCAGAAATTTAGATACCCCTTTTTTGATCGAGTGGTATGGTATGCGGCATTCTACTACTCCGATTTAATTTCGGCCAAAGCCACAAATAATGCTGATTTTAAAAACGAAGATGTGGCAGATGAAACAAAACATGTTCTCCCAAGCTTGGAGCTCTCAGGTTTGACGAACCTCCGCGACTACCTACTAGACTTGGTTGTAGCAGCTGCCACTACATCTAACAAAAGCTACATAAAGCATCTGAACTCATCATTACCCAAGGATATCAAGCGGGCTAGCAACGGGCCACAAAAGTTTCTACAAAAATTTGCAAAGCAGATTGCACAGTTACAAAGTGCTGCTGACAACAGGGACGATGACGACATCCAACTGCCCGCCTGGGTCGAGGATTTTAGCATAGCCCTTAAACAGAAGTAAAACTGTTGATTCATGAATACTAGATATGTGAGTGTAATTGTTTTTGTTTGGCTACTTATTATTTAAATAACGGTCATTATCAGAAACCCACACCATACTTTGTGTTTTTGATCTTCATCGAAATAGGGACAGCGATACCACTGTTTGTATGGCCGAGAGTCATTCCCTCTGACCAGCCTAGTTTCTGCAGCATCTGGCGACCAATGTTGCCAGCGTCAATCATATCAGCATTGGCACCAACTTCCTCACCCTCCTGGAACTGCCGCGAAGAACTGCCTTTCACAGCACGCAACGCACGTTTTTGAGCCTTTGCCTTTTCTTTATCGCCCACATTGGGGTCAGTGCTCACAACAAACTTCTTAAACGAGAATGACTTGGTAATAAAATCAATCAGGTCAACGTCACGGTGTGCAAATACTGTTTTTGAAGTTTTGGAACAAACCACCTGCTTATCCTTTTTCTTACCAACGGAGTTCGTGGTTAGATAGTATGCTCTAGAAAGATCCGAAATAACAGCTCGGTATTTTTTCACCATTGGTGGAAACGGCAGTGAGTTTTTGCCAGTGTTTTTAACAAAAGTTTCCATCTCGCGCACAATGTCGTGGATTGTCATTGACGTGGGATATTTGCTTTCCAGCGGGATAGTTCCATGCTGTTTGTACTCCTTAGTTAATTTGCCCTCCTTGCGCAGCTCCTCACGCTCCTTCTTCTTTGAGGCCTGTGAATCGCGAGTCTTGCGCCATGCTTCGGTCAGGTGCTTACGGAGAGATGGGTCTGCAGCACTAAAGCTAGGAGTACGCTTGCTCTTTTTCCGCGAGCTGACGTTAAATGTGGGCTCAACTTCCGCAGCAATTTCTGCAAGCTCTTTTGCAGCTTTTCGCGTGCGTTTGTTGTTCTTGCCCTGGAATTTGGAGAGCGTTTCTATCATCTTTGACACTTCAGTAGGAGGCTTCTTGCCTCGGTCATTAATGTCGTAGCTACTGACTATGCCACCTAAGGACTTGATAGTGCTATTCAATTGCTCGACTGACTTGAGGTGGCTGTTTTCTTCGGCGATCTGCGAATACTTGACGGTATCAACCACTATTGACTTGTTGACGGTGACTCGGTGCACCGTGAATTCGAGCTCTTCATCTGAGTTAATGTCTGTTTGTATAATTTTCTTAATATTTTTCAAAGTAAACTCAGAATTTTTCTGCTTCACACTGGGGGCAGAGGGAGGGATGTAAATATCATCACCGCCGTTCATGGGCCGGTTGATCAAAAATGCCATGGCGGAAATGTCATTCTCGTCAAAGTCCGACTCAGATTCAGATTCGGATCCAGATTCAGCAGACTTTCCACTTTTTAATTCGACAGGCTCCTCAAGCGGATCCTGATCAGAAAACATGGCGTCGGAGTTTTCCGAGGATGAATTCTCGTCGTCATCAGACAAGTCATCAAGTTCTTCTTGTTCATCTAGCTGTTCTTGGTCGTCATCAGAGATATCACCAACCGAAATAACATCGTCATCATTATCGACCGGTTCAAAATCCTCTATAACAACTTGGTCTATGTCTTCATCATCATCGGCCGGTTCAAAATCCTCTATAACAACTTGGTCTATGTCGTTACCATCATCGACCGGCTCAAAATCCTGTATAACAGCCTGGTCTATGTCGTCATCAATATCATCAAGAATATCGCTGCTGGCTGATACAGTGGCCTCTACCAAGTCCTTTTCCAACATGTCAAAGTCACTATCGTTTTCGGACAAAACTTCTTGGATCAAGTCTTTGGCTATTTTGGACACCTCGATACTATTCAGTCGTGTCTCAATAACCTCCATGTTGGTGTCCTCGGTTGTTATTTCCTCCAAACTGGCGTTGTTCCGTCGCTCTGCCAGTGATCTAATAAAATCAGACGGATCGTAGACCTCCTTGGCCTTCACAAACTGTACCGGAAGACTGCGATAGCCCTTGCGCGCCATTATCGCTCTATGATCCAATCTCTGCGTAAACCTAGCCTCGTCCATCATGCTGTGAATCGGAGTGTGCGAGTTATTTGGGCCGTGGAAACCTGACCATCCAAAAGAAAATAAAAGTAAGCACTACCGCTCTAGATATATCATCACAATCATAGTTGTCTATTCGAATTCACTAGTCTCTCACCTTGCTCGAGCGGTTTGTTGAAACCCTTGAAGCTGCGCCGGCCGGAGGGGTTGCCCTGATTCAAGTACGAATGATCGAACGTTACAAATCCGCCGCGTTGGACCAGTGGCTCGTACTCAGCAAAGGGCTGCACCAGTGGATTTTGCATCTGCGGATTCTCAAACTGTTGCTGTTGGTTCGGGCGGTGCTGCTGGTGTCCGTAGCCGCCTCTGCCAAATCCGCCGCCGCGTCCACCGCCTCTGCCTCTGCCGGCGCCACCGCGACCGCCGCGTCCACCGCGACCACCACCACGACCTCGTTTATCATTTCTAACCATTTTTATCGATGTCCTTTGGCGTTATGTCTATTCTGCTCACGGTACGTTTTGTGAAGTCAGTGAATCAATCCGGGTTGGTAATGTCGAGGTTGTCATCGGTGTCGCTTCTGGGCCGGTTAGGCCCAACGCTTCTTTTGACAGTCATAGTGAGTCACCTAACCCTATTTGGTATGCCCTTGCCCTTGTCACGCAGATACCATATGTTGCTTGACTAATATGATATAGTGATGCTGAGTCAAATATGCAGGCTGATATGTCACTGCTGATAACCTGCAGCGGCGCTCATCAGGCAGTTTTTGGTTCACCGCGAAATTGGACCTTCCAAGTCGATATCTGGAGGCAACTGTCTTCGACTCAAGCATTTGTTTTCTTGTCGCTTACACTTTATTTTTAAACTCTCAATTGCATCTAATCTGTACTCTCAATGGCAAATCCCAGGTTTAGACGCGTTATTCAATACCTCTGGGACTCCGAGCCACAACACACTGACTTTGATAACGATATAGTCTGTCTTGGGCAGGTCTACAGCCCTGTGGTAAAGAGCCTGGACAGTACCAGTAACAACAGCATCAAAAGCAATTCAGATGGTACAATCAGTCCTAACGCAGACGCTCATATATCACCTGCCAACTTATCAGGGGCAGCGGCAGTCAAGTGGCCAAGCGACTTTCTCAACGACGTCGAATCTAGGATATGGATGACTTACAGAACTAATTTTCCGCTTATTCCGCGAGCAAAAGAGGGCCCATCGCCTGTGAGTATTGGGGGGCTGCTGCGGGGTTCTGGCCTTGATATCAATGGGTTCACTTCGGATGTAGGCTGGGGGTGTATGATTCGCACCGGTCAATCGCTCCTAGCGAACGCCCTCTCAGCAGTAAGGCTGGGTCGTAATTGGCGCGTGCAGCCCAAAACTGCCACGGCTGAAGGCTGCAACACCACTGACAACCACGCCACTGTGAATATAGATAGCGAGGAGGCCGGCATTATTTTTCTCTTCCAGGATTCACCAAGTGCTCCGTTCTCGATCCATAATTTTGTAAAGCACGGAGAAACTGCGTGTAGCAAAATGCCCGGCGAGTGGTTCGGTCCCTCGGCCGCTGCAAGCAGTATCAAGGCTCTTATTGACGAGGCACCGACATTAGCTAACCCCAGTTTTCTGCAAGTATACATCAGCGATGGGTCCGATGTATATGAGAATGAGTTCCTACGTGTGGCAAAACACGCGGACGGTACATTTAGGCCTACATTGATATTACTTGGTTTGCGGCTAGGAATTGATAGCGTGAACGAGATTTACTGGGATAGTTTGAAACAGTTCTTAGCATGTTCACAGGCCATTGGTATTGCCGGCGGCCGGCCCTCGTCATCCCATTACTTTTACGGCTACCAAGGTGATTATCTCTTTTACCTCGACCCGCATTTTCCGAGGCCGTGTTTCAGCGGAGATAATATTGAGAATATCACCCCTGAAGCTTATCGCAGTGTGCATACGGATAGGATTCGGCGACTCCACCTGAAAGAAATGGACCCAAGCATGTTGTTGGGTATTCTAATTAAGAGCCATGAAGATTGGGATAATTGGAAGGCTAGTCTGAGTAACCAGAAAGTGATTCACATTTCATCAGATCCTGTTACATTACGGCGGTCATCGCTGTCAACAGGTAGTGATGACGAAGAGGAGGGATTTGTGGATGTTGTTTTTGAGCCATTGGCTGATTCAAGTATAGTCCTCGACGACCAACAAGAGGCACCCATTATAGTCGGTAGTACGATTACCGAATATGATAATTTCCAAACCGACACCTCTGAAATTCACCGTACTGATGATGATGATGATCAGGATCACAACGACTCCGCAGCGGAGATATTCCTTGTTCCGAACGAGGAGCGTGAGCCTCCATCTATTTTCACCATGGAGCAGGAAGCTATATCAGCCTCTACAGCTAACGTCAAAAAGCCTGATAATGAGGGTATTGTGATTGAGTGGGTTTCGGAAAACAACTCGCCCACTCCCCCTGCTGCGGCTGTTGCCACCAGTACTAATAATACTAATAGCTCGACTGTTTCTGTTGCTGCTACTGACGAAGAGAATTTCCATCAGGTCAACGAGTTTGGTGAGGACGTAGGGTCATTGCCGCCAGATTCACTGCCCAAGCGCTCTACTATTAACAGCATTTCATCATCGCCGGTCAAAGTGCCCTGCTTTGAATCCGAGGAATGGGAGTATATGCCAAAACAGAGTCACAAATAGCAATAGAATTTCCCAACTTTAAACATAACAAACCAATGATGATCATAATTAATGCAAGAAAAAGAGAATGAAAAAAAAATTAGCAATTAGTATAAATATAATTTATTATCAACATTATGGTAGCTCATAATTCTGACCGGTTTATGTCTAGATCTCGGCCTTTGACAGCTTCTCACCAAGCTCCTCGACCTCCTCTTCACTCTCCTCTTCCTCAGACTCGCTGAAAATCTCCATATCATCCAACTCATCGAGCTCACCAAAGCCTCTCTCTTCAAAAAGCTCGGTCAGCAAGTCGACAACAGCATGGTCCTCAGGGAACATGTTGCCGTTAAGCTCAATCAACTTGAGGTTAGGTGCTTGTGTCTTGAGCGCATTGGCCAACTTCAGTGCACCAGCACCCTCAATCTCGTTGTACTGCAGACGCAGGTGCTCCAGAGACTCGAGAGGAGTCTCAAGTTCAAGCAATGCCCTGGCAAATAGGTCGGTGCCCTCATTAGAGAGTAAACAGTCACTGATACCAAGGTCAGAAATAACGGGCCATTTCGAAAAGACCTTGGCCAGTGCAGTAGCACCAGTAACGGTAAAAGTGTTGTCTTGCAAGTCAAGCTTCTCGATCTTGGGCGACTCAGAAAGACCATGCAGAAGCAAATGCTCAATACCCTCTTGGCGAATACCGTTCTGAGGCAGGCGAAGATCCTTGATAGTACCGTGAGCGACTAGCAGCTTTGCCCAAGCCTCCATTGAGCCGTTCTCAAGACGGTTGCGGCCGCAGATGACGGTGACAAGGTCCGGCACCTTCTCTGCGCTGTTCTTCTTGACTTCCGCAAGTTTGGTAAGAGCGTTACCAACGCGAGTGCCAGCTGCGGGACCCAGACCGTTGTTGGCAAGAATGAGATGCTCCAAAGGAGCATGCTGGGAGAGAAACTTCTCAAGGGGATCGATTGTCATAATGCCAAAGGCATTGTCGGAAAGATCGATTGTGTGAAGGTTGGGGCAAGTAAGTAAGCTGGTCAAAAGAGCATCAAGAGACTCAGGAATCTCTTGAACAAGTCTGCCAGTGTAGATATCGGAAAGGTTGATGGTCTCGAGCGACTTTTGGTTCTCGAATGCCTTGGCCAAAGCCTTAGAGGCCTCAACACCAATAGTGTTGCCTTGGAGGTTGATCTCCTTAAGGTTGGGAGTGTCCTTGATCTGCTGAGCAAACTCCTTAACATCGTCAGCGGTCTCAAGCTTGAGTCCCTTGTCCTTGATGGAAAAACTGATGGACATTGTAATTAAAGTAGGGATGGTTAGATCTGTTTATGTTTGTGATAACGATTGTTGATGATGAAGGAAGGAAGGGAAAAAAAAAAAATTTGAAAAATCAAAAAATAAATAATATAAAAAAAATTTGTGTTGGCCACGCGGGAAAAAAAATAATTTTGGATAACAGTGTGAGAATCTTTTCATTCCAAAGATTCTTAATCAGTGACACACAAACAGTATACATCAGGTGTATTCTCTGTTCGTCAACAAGTATATAAAAGGCATCTTGCATAAATATATATTTATATAGATTCTGCTTCTTTCTTTTTGTTTTATCGTAAACACAGTTTTTATTTTTTACTGGGTGTCACGACATACTTTGCCATCGGGCCATGTATCATGATATAATCATGCTATCTCGAATCCATTACTCTAATAAGAATGGCTCCCGTCTTCAGGTTAACACAACCTTTTAATTCTTCACACACGTGTGCGATACTGAGCGCCTGTATCAAATCTCAGAATAAATAAGTTTAGGAATTAGATAAATTATGCTACGGATCGTGGAGTCAAACTGTTGAGAAACGTGTCGTATGAGAAGCAGGCTTCAGGCACAAGAATATATCAAACCCCCACTGTGCTGGTATTAATGAATGACTATGATAGTGATCAAATGTACCGTCAAGTAAAAAATCTTTCTAAAATAATTCAATATCAAGAGAAATTGTTTCTATTTGAAAAGGGTTTCAAGGAATAGTGATATATCCGCTCGTTTTTATTAATGGAGCCAGGAAAGCCAAATAAGAAATATTTAAGCCCATTGGACTTCCCTAAAAATAAAAGTTATATTTCATACCATTCAGAATTCAATTCATAAATAAGACCAGAGAGTACCCAAACTACAGAGTTATTATGTGCGGTGAAGTGTACACTAGCAAAAACTTGCTGTGAATGTAGACTTCTCTACAATGCAGAAGGTTCAAGGAAATTCAGATGTCCACAATGTAGCAAAGAATCTGATCAATACATTCATGCAGCTAGTAATACTTTATTGAAAAACATGAATCTAATATTTAGATATTAGACATTGAGTCTTCATTCCTGGAATCCTGTTAAATGGAATCTTGCAAAACTGGTTAGGAAAGAAAGGTTCAGTTCAGAATAGAAATAAATAGTAAAAACAACAGTTTAATTACAAGTTAAAGAGAAAAACAGTTAAATTTTAAATAAATAGAAATAAAATAAGTGCAAAACGCCTGTTCAGCCACAAAATCATCATGCGTATAGGTCAGACACAAAATCATTATACTGGATTCCATTTTTTACCAGCGAATTCTCCTCTATCAGAAACTCATGCGCCATCGGCACGATGTAGCCTCGCACGTTATCCAGTTTCTCTCGAATAGTCTTGGGATCATTCAAATACTTGTTAACAACATGGCACGGTCTAGACACCTCCTTTAAATGTGCTTCATATTCTTTCCAGTTTTTAACCTTGTTGGTCGGGTAACAGTTGAACAGCTCCTCAAAGACTTCAGCATTCTGTTCTGCCGTAGACTGAATGTAATCCCACAGAGTGTCAGAAAGCGGGTCTTCAACAAATTGGTCTTCCTCGCTACCAAAGTCATATTCGTATGGTTCTGGCAGAGGCTTCATTGCTGGACGGAACTTTTCCCCAAGGTCATCTATGAGTGTTTGTGGCTGGACCAGGCCCAAATGCTTGCGGATCAATCCACGGCGTAAACTAGCCGCACTCTTGGAGACCTTTACTGACTCTCCATTGATAATCGCATCATGTTCACGGGGCTCCTCAATAACTACACAAATTTCGCTGTCGTGGTCCCCGGCAAGGCTTCGATCATTGATATTGGCGCTACCACAGAGAATAATATCGTCGTCAACAATAATGAGCTTTGAGTGGATGTAAAGCAGCTCTGACACAAATTGTTCTGCCTCGTTAGTTTTAAATGTCCAGCCCTGCTCTGATACACGCGCTGTGCTTTGCATTGCCAAGTCAGCAATGGTATCCTTCTTTCCCTCTTTGATACCGTCAAGGATGTAGTCCTTGTAACGCTGCGCTCGGTCCACCTTAGCATTTGAAGTCTCATCATAATGAATAGCCTTAAATTTAGATGCATCCGGCTTTGGAAGAATGCGGTCGTAGCTGCGCAGATGGAAAAAACGAATGTAGTCATCGGGATTGTAGCCGGCTGCTTTAATGCGCTCTAAAATACTGTGGCCACCACGGTTAATAGAAATGTATTGATAGTTCATGATGGCTCTGATACCAACAGCATCATCACTCTTGATATCACCAGGAAATCCAGGAATTGCAGGAATCACAACAATTACACGGAATTTTTCATTGTTCTGAGCTGCACGCACAATCCTTTCTACAATGGCGTCGCCAACAAAATTTCTAAATCTGCCATCCTTCAGTTCCTCGCCACCAGCAATGAAAAACTGATTTTCAATGTAGACCGAGTGTTTGGCGTGTTTTATCGTTTTGATATAGGCATTCTGTATAGACTTTTCAATCAGAAACCCATGGCTCCAATCAGAAATGCTTCGACATATTTGCGCCTTCACAGGACCAACAAATGATTCCTCTGCTCCTGGGTGCGGCATGTTAATGGTACGTTCCTCATCTTTATCGGGAATATGGTATTTCTCGTCATAAAGCTTGTGCGGGTCATCGTAGTCATCCTTTTTTTCAGAAAGTTTGTCTTTAATGTTAAGCTCTTGTAAGGCAGTATTGACTTTATTCAAAGTCCCGTGCTTCTTAATAGGTTGATGGCGAATAATTCCAAGTTCAATAGGAATATACTTTGGTCTACTGAGATACTTGAAGACTCGAAGAAACTCCCAGCGCTCGATAAAGTGCGTTTCGAGGGAGACACAGACAGGACCATTGATTTGAATGGCGACATCGTGCCAGCCCATTCTCGGGAGGACTGAACGGTCAATGCCATCATTGAACGGTTTGTCAATATCGTTAAAGTCCTGGATTCGTACATTATTGTACTCCTGACCAGCAAACACCTCTGCGTCTGGCAGCTCGGGATGATAGTCAGCAATCGGATGATAGTTAAGGTCCCACCTTCCATAGCATAGATCAATACCGCCTACAAAAGCTTTTCGCCGATCAACAAGCAATAGTTTTTCGTGATGGGCCCAAAACAAAGTCGCGCTCATTCCCTCGAGTAGTGTATGGTCCGGGTGCCGCATAACCTTGATATTAGGGTGGAGAGCCTCAAGTGTGTGTTTGGAGTATTTTGATTTGAGTACAAGTGCCTTCTCAACCTCCTTGTACATGATAATGCGAATATCGCAGCCGCGCTCCGCGGCTCGACCTAGGCACCTGTCTAGTCTCCACTTTTCATGCAGAAACCCGGGCCGGATAAGGTACAGCTCGGGATTCAGCCACCAGTCGAGAATAAGTACTTCATACTCTGCTGCTTCAATGGCTTGGGCTACAGCTGCCATGTAATCATGGCCGCCAATAAACCATTTGACATCGTTGTTTTCAATCTCAGGTGCAAAACTCTGAAACCGGTTTTTTTCCTTATCAGCCTCGCGCTTTTCGTCGGCCTCGATTTCATGCTTCTCGTCGTGGCGATGGTTGCTGTTGGTAACACGGTCACCAAATGTTCCAAAAGAGGAGGCAACACTCTTTATCAAACTAGCGGGCTTGACACTGCTCTTAGACACGTTGTCCTTAAAAGACTTTTTAAGATCGAACTTGAGGGTGTGGAATGACATGAAGGTAGTCGTTATTGTAAGTCAAAAGGACATCTAATTTTAGATAAAAGTTTATCAGTCAAAAATTATAAATATTAATGAAAACTGAATGTATTTAAAGGATCTGGGGAAATCACTAGAGTATGCTAACTGTAAATAACAACTGCCACACTAGGCTGTGGGTGCAATCCAGGATACCATTTATAAAGGCTGCACGATACCCAGCACAACTTGAAAACTCTAAAGGTATGCGCGTATCTGCTTTCAAATATCACGGTATACGATTAATTGCTAGTCCAGCTGCCTGTCTGAAACTCATAGGTACTTTGGTCATGGGTTTTATTTGCAATTTGTTTTAGTGATCTATTGTTGCTCTTCGCATGGCTGGGTGTTGAGTGAGATTTATCAATACTTCGCTACTATTGCAAGCATACTTTTGCAGATATGTTATTGATATTGACGTCAACAATCGTCACTCAATAAATATGAATTAAATCTGACAAACTCTATATTTATACATACGTATCCCATCTTTACATTCTGAATTTAAGATCTTGATTGTTTTGATTTCCCTAGTTGTATCAAAAGTCAACTTCGCCTTGTGTTTATTTTTTTTTTGTTCTTTTCCTTTTCTAGAACGTGACAAGGACGCGTAAAATGCTTGTAAATTTAAGATTGTGTGTAGTGTCTTATGTCAGCAAGACTAAAAGCATATTGCCGATAATTGCTTTCATTTGAGCCTCCTCCTGAACATCACCAACCAAGCCTGAACTGTTGCCTAGCACACTAATGTCCATTATTACAGACACACGAGTATCCGAAAACACCAAGATTGCCTCCACATCGGTACGTAAACCCTGTTACTCCATTTTGGAGCGTCTCCTATATCAATTGATGCTAACAACCACATCTCTTTTTTTTATTAGCCAATTCCTGTCCTGACACTGGGCAAGATCTGCGATGAGGTATGTGTGCTGTTCCAAGATAGCAGACTCCATTCTGTTGAAACTCATCAAAAGTTTATTTATTTATAGGTTTGCACGGATGTTTTTGATAATGTTCGGAACTATGATCACGAAAAGAGCACAGCATGGAACAATGAAATCATTGTGAGTACCCTTAAGGGTTGCACCCCTTTCCCTCCTTCTCTTATTTTTTATCCAGTGATACCCAGAAACAATTGTGGCTAATATTACTCCAGCAACTAGTGCTAAAGGGAATTGAAAAAGAGTCCTCTGCGCAAAATTACAAATACATCGTCTATGTCACGACGATAGAACGCGTGTCTGACGCCCCCTCTGAAAGTGACTCGCCGTCTCGCGGCATCAGAACGAGCTCAGGCGGCTTCTGGAACCCAGAAAAAGATGGCATGTGGAATCACAAATGGACTACTTCGGGTACCAACATTGATGTCGTTTTCAGTATCGCCTGGATTCACAGCACCAATCCCTAATAAAATCGCCTCCTTCTTTTTTTACATCTAAGCTCTTACTGTATTTGTCATTTCCCTGAATAACTATTATTTACTCAAAATGATGATAATATTAAATATATATATAATGAATGTAATACATCTTCGCAGGCTTGATAATGACAGTTCATTAAAGAAAAAGAAAAAAAGGCTCATAAGCTATCGCAGGTGTGCGATAGCGTTCTTGAACAATGATTGCCACATGTAGGCTTCGCTTAATAATAGCTCGATATCCTTCTCACCCCATTCCTTGGTGGGTAGAGCCTGTAAAAACATCATGATTTCTTGAAAGTCCATTTGTTGAATCTTGCTGGACCATTTTACAAGAAACGCAGCGCATACATATACGTGGAACTCAGAGAACCCATTCGGTCCCTCTGCCATGTACGTGTCCCACATTCGGACTGTGTTCTTTACGCTGACTTCGCGCATGAGTAGACAGTTCATCCACCGGAAACTAAACTGCATAAACTCTACACTTTCTTCCTGCAAGTGTTTGGCTAGCTTGTTGTCAATTCGCTGAGTAAGGTCCTTGAGTTCAGCAACCTGGCGCTGAATTCCGGGTTGAGCATGGATGTAATTGTCCTGAATCCCGTCCAGGAGTTTGGTCAAACACCAATAAGTGTCTGCTTCGACAACGTCCAAGACTTCCTTAGGTAGATTTCCTGGATCGTATATCTCAGGGTCTACTTCTATATATGCTGATAAAAAAGTCTGGAAAAATGGGGTAGCGAGATCATTTATGCCCTGCACATAGCCGCTTGCGGGATGTCTGATTGCCCAAAGATAGAGGATACGTTCCATAGCCCTCTGTGTGGCATAAAACCCATACAGCTTGATGTGTGGGTTGGTTCTCGGAACATCAATAGAAATTTGGTGCCACATAGTCTGGTCTAACCCGCTACCAAAAACCTGGCTGACGCCATCAAGGTATTCCTTCCGCTTGCGCGCTAGGGTGGCGACCCTACGTTCTGCGTTAGGGGGGATGTAACCTAATAGTAGTTGCCAGGCCATGGGTCTGATTTCGTACGGAATACCAGACCACGCCAGCTTTTTCAGGTCGTTCATATTAATATTAGAGGCATGCAGCATTTTTTTAAATTTCGAAATCCGGTTTATTCGACTAGAAACGTCGGGTTCTATGGGCGAAGACATTTGTGGGAGTGCAATGGCATTTAATGAGTTGGAAGGATCCTTAATGATTTTTTCATATTGTAATTTGAGACCGTTTTTGGATGTAGTTGACGAAAGAGATGAGGTTTGATATAGATCCAGATTAGTGTTGCTGGATGATGCTGGCGTTTTAGTAGACGGTAACGAGGTAACTCTGCGAAGTGAATCCTCGGGAGAGGCCTTGTTTTCTATTGACTTTTGCACAACCTGGTTCAAGTTGTGTTCAACGTTGGCGTCCCAGTCGTCATCAATGTCAAACTGGTGCTTTGCTCTAACCTTGGAAACTGTTGGGTCCAAAGTATCCGAGAGTGAGTGGGATGAAAGCGACAGCTGTTCCATTTTCAACGCATCCGTGTGCGAGTACGCCGCGCCAATGACCTTCTGATCGCCATCGGTAGCGACCTGCTGTTTATTTCTGCAAGAAAAGGTAGCTAGATTAGTATTAAGAAAGTAAGAGGTGAAAATATGGATAAGAATAATAATGGAGTGTTCCTCAGGATAACATACTTTAGTGGATCTGGTTCACCCTTGAACGAAGCCAATCTTTTGAAAAACGTTGAAGCTGGTGTCCCTCGACCACCATTCTCGTCGAAGATATACTCATTGTTGTCTAGATGCCAGACAAAAACAGAATGTTAGCTCATATTGGTTTTTATTTTTTTTTTCCAAGCCCTCTCAGCGGGTGGAGGCTGCACGCATACCTAATTGAACCATTTCCTAAAAGGAGAAAGATATGTTAATATTGATACCAAATACATGTTACTCAGTAATGGTTTACCTACTGGTTTTGATTGGAAAGAGTTCCAAGAGCTCATGGCTTGGTTGTTGGTTGCTATTTAGTGATGGGTTGGTGAAAGGTGTTAACTTTGGAAAGATTTACACGCCGTGCTATAGCTGCGTGCATGTCAGTGAGTCGAATCCACACCAGAAAGTAGAAAAATAAAAATAAAAAAATAAAAAAAATAAAAAAAATAAAAAAAATAAAAAAATTAAAAAAATTAAAAAAATTAAAAAAAATTAAAAAAATTAAAAGATTTCTTACTAAATGTATGATGGGTGGTGGGTTGAAGAAAAGGTTGGGGTAGTGACTAATAGCACCCAAGTCCTTTTGTTTAGGTCATATTATTGATTTCTCAAATGGTAAGTACTATCCTCGTCGTCATAGTAACGAAGTTTTAGTATTTGAATTTCTGTTGTTGGTTTCTGAGTAAATAACAACATCAACAACACAAAAATTTCATTGATCAACTAGAATTCATAGATTTGTGTGAGAATCAAATTTCTGTTGCGCCATCCTCTGTGCCTTTCTTTTTTTTCTACTACTCTAGATAATCATTACCGAATAAAATAAGTAGAGGTCTCAAAACAAAACAGCATAATGGCAAAGCTATCGTCGGCTCCGACATCGTCGCAGGTGACCAACATTGAATCGTGTATGTATTACTATCCTTACACTCGAGTAGCGCCGTATTGATGGCAAAGCTGACCGATTATCTCCCATGTGATAAGTAAAGAAAATGTTTCTCAAGCAAAATAGAAATATTGCGAAATCACACTCAATGCTCAACACAAAAGTGACTCAGTTAGAGGAGGCTATGTCCCGGCTGCGGACTGAGAATCTTGAGCTTAGAAAAGAGAATATCATTCTGCGGAAACGGAACGAAAAGCTGCAACATCAACTGGGGACCGGTGATCAAGGAGCAAGTGCAGGTTCTGAGCTCAACGAACTGGCTGAGATTGAGCGGTACCAAACATTCTACAGACTGATGGAGGAAAAGCTTATTGAATTCAACCAAGCATTTGCGCTGCTCAAAGGTGTGGAAACCTTTCCTCTATACCACGACACAAACGAGGTGGTGATCAATGGTCAGCAGGCTCTCGAACGTCAACAAAGAGATGACCAGGACTATTGGGAAGGTAAACAGGAGGAGACAAAAGACATCATAATGTTTGGCAACGAAGACGAAGATGACGCCTCAACAACACCTCAGCATGAAAATATGGACTCATTTGTCAACAAATCGCGACGGAAGTTATCACGGCGTCGAGAATCAGGATTGATTCAGATTCAACCAAACTTGTCTTCTTCAGATGAAGAGAAAGAAGAATTGGAGGATCAAGAAGAGCTTTTACCAATAGACGTAGCAGACGATGAAGAAGATGAAGAAGGGGAGGATGTGCACCAAATCCCCCAGGTTTTAGAAATCGCAGCCTCAATCCCAGAGGAACCGGAATCGGACTCAGAGGATTCGTTCAAATACGTACCAGTGGCAACACGCAAACATAGTGCAATCAAAGTCTTGCGCGATGGTCGCCCTGCCAGTCAGTCTCCCCAAAGCCATCTCACAACGGCTACTGCCACTCTCACGCCACAAAAATCTGCATTACTCTCTCAAAAACAAATCAACATTATTCACAATACGGCATCATCAGCATCACCAACTAAAATACTTAAAACCCATCAAACTCAAAAAAAACCCTCTCCAAAGGAAAACGACACCATGCCAATATCGACAAATACTGGTAGCAACGAGGACATGCGGCAGGTTCGCAGGAGACGGCGCTCCAACACGGTGACGAATTATGCACTTCCTTCGCTGCGCAAAAAATTGAGACGCGAAAAGGATTCCTTAGCAGATGCAGTTTCTCTCAAGAAGCAGAAGCTTGATGATCACGACACTGACCCTATTATCATATAGTTAACTTAGCTTCTTTTTTTCATCCAAATGGAGAATATGTACGACATCATTTTAAAATATATATGGTTGCATTAATATAGATAATTGAAATTCTGGTTAAAGGTCTGGATTAGATTATCGAACTTTGCCAAACTGTGAAAGATAAGTAGGCTGTTGGTGTTCAGCTGGCTGTTCAGATTGATGTAAAGCTTGGTTTCTGACAGATGCAATGATCTCAAGTGCAATCTTGTTATCAACATCCTTGCGAGATTTAACCATAGCCTCAAAGAGCTCAAGTGGGGCATCCCAAAAGTCATGTCTTAACCTCAGGAATACATCGGGGAGTTCTGATATATCAGACTCTAATGTGCTGAGTAGGTGCTCAAACACACGGAATTGACTCTGAACGTGGTTCATGCCTTGTTGAGCATCAGGATAGTGTTGCGAAAATAAGACATACAAACCTTCAATATCCTTTTTAATCTGATCAGTAGATTTTGGCACGCTCAGCGAAACATTGTTGTTCTGTAATGCACCAAGGTACTTGATGAGAGTCTCGTCCAAGACGTCATCCAAAAACACATCAAAAATAATGGGATTCAGATGTGTCTTAGAATCGGAAATATACTCTGCGATGGTATCAGTTATCTGCTTAACGGGTCTACCCTTGTACCACACGGACTTTGCAAATAGGTCCTGGAACGGCGGAATCAGATCATGGAAAATGATTGAAATGAGACCAGCAATACAAGCCTTCGCTAAGTTGATAAAACCATCGCTGACAAAATCCCAAGTGGAAATTACCTGTGCCCTGTATTTCTTGGACACCATTTCAGCCGTCTTACCAGACAAAGCCTCAGCGTAATCAGCACCCTTAATTTGGTCGTTCGCCAAGGCAATAAGATACTCAACGAGGCCACCAGGAACACTACTTTCGCTCTTGCCATCTGTGGGGTCGTTAATTTGTAATTGGACTTGTTCCCTCATAGTAGCCTCCCAGCTTTCCTGACGTTCTTTTAGAATACTGCCACATTCTTCGACAGTACCAAGCAAAATTCTAGCCTGTCCAGACTCTGCAGCCACGTCAACTTGCTGAGATATAATGGAAAACATGATAACTTCACCTTGCATTCCCAGTTTATTCTCGTCATCCATCTCCGGTGGCACTGCTCTCTCGATGAAGTTGACCTTTTCGGAGCTTCCCAGATTAACCTTCCATTCGCGCAATTTAGAAACGATAAGAGCAAGGTAGTCGTCAAATAACTTGTCTTCTTTGCCATCCAGAAGTGGTGGTGTCAAAAGAGGATCTCTGGGAACATCAAGTTGAGTTTTCATAGTCTCATAATAGTCATTGACGTAATTCAAGATTTTCAAAATAATCAAGGCATTCGGTTCAGTATCGAGGATACGGTTTAGCAGAGCATAAAGTTCCTTGTGGTAGAACACAACAAATTTTTCGTAGATGTTCCATCGCGCAGGCATACATTTGATCAGGTCATCCCTAATCATATCGAGATCAGAGTAAATCCAGTTAAGATTGTCAAGAATCTCGTCTGGGTTACCTTGGAAGGCCTCATAGCATCCTTCAAAGAGTGTATGTACCGACTTCTTTAGCGCTTCAAAAAATCTATCAGGATAATTGCGTCTGATTCGATGAATCTGCTTTATTGACCCCATGAGAGTTTTAACATTCTGGTGGGGTGACACCGTTGAGGTTGTGGTCGCCACAGTAGTAGTTGTAGCTGTTGTTGTTGTGGTCGTCGAGGTCACTGTATTACTGTTGTTAATCATATCCCTTGATAGATCAAATGGGCCTGAGCTTTTTTGACCGATAACACTTCTTCGTATTTTATTTTGAAGAGCAGCGCCTTCAATGCCAACAATTGACTGTCTTGTCACCTTGCCAACTGCAGCAGTGGTTTTGTTTTCAGTATCTTCCTGGATTTCTTCAACAATTTTGGTAGCTAGATCTTGTTTTTCCTCCGCGTCGACAATCTTGGCAGCACGTACCACAAGTGACGGATCGCCAGATCTAATGATATCAAGTAGGTTTTCAGCGATGGTTTCTAGTAGAACTTTGTCAAACATTTCAACTGTCTCCTCTAAAGGCATGAAATGTTTTTGTATAGTCCGTTTCACATCCTCTGTTGATTGTGATGCATAATGTACTGCGCTATCCTGAACATCGCGTAATTGTGAAAGATAATAGTGAACAGTTAAAAGATTTGGCATACTGCCACCTTGTTCTCTCATATCAACCACTAATAATTGCTTGATCTCCTTTAGCTCATCATGCATATTACGAAAGTTATCGATAAACTTCTGTGTTTCAACAAAATTCTCGTGAATTCTAGAGATTTCGTTAATTTTTTCGAAATGTAGCACACTCTCCTCTGAGTCAACTCTCATTTTGGCAATCTGTATCATATCTTGGCGAATGTCGGTAATTGTTTGTTTTGTAAGGGTAAGTGATTGCAATCCGCGAAGAATGACCTCAATTTGAGATTGAACATCAGTTTTGAGTCGTGTGTCAATTGCCGCTTTCTCACGCAGAAGCTTCTGTTTGAGCGCCGAAACGCGCTCAAGATCCTATGATAGGTGTTAATTGGGGGGGTAAAAAAAACCAAGAGAATTAAAGGCGTACATCATCATGTCTCAGTAGCTCTGAGATTCTAAAAAACAAATAATTAGTATAATTATTCCCCTAAATAAAAATAGATATATTGATTTTATTACCTAGTAACGGCTGAGTCCTGGACCTCCGACATGGTTGTTTGGTGATTGAGAATAAAGCCTTGAACTGGCTAAGTTGAAGAAGGTTGGTTTGCAGGAATAGAGGAAAAGGACAGGTTTAGGGATACGTCACGTGTTGGATATTTGAACGACGTTTTTGAACAACTCCAATCTCAAACCTCCCGGACCAAACACTTTCCCACCTTCAACTACCCCACAAAATAACTCACAGACTATCATGACAAGACAAAAAGCTCTGTATCTCTATAAAGAGCTTGTTTATATGGGAAAAGATTATCCTGCTGGCTATGACTTCTTTATTAAGAAATTGCGTAGTGCATTCAGAAATAGATCTACCATGACCGATCCAGTCGAAATAGAGAAAGCTATCGGTTTTGGTGATTTTATAAAGAAAGGTGAGTCCAACCTGTTTTCTCGTCTGATAATGCTAGCATATGCTAACTCTACCAAGAATTGATTGCTCTTTACTCTTTAAAAAAATACCGGTATTTAAAGCAAAACTACAGCATTAATGAGAACAAATTCGACGAAATCGAACGAACAATTCAGTCCATCGAATCTAAAGTTTAAATTTGTCAGTATTTAAATTGGTGATTATAGTCTGCGCTAGAGTCGTTTGAAAGATTCAACTTGGTAAATAAATTTCATTTTTATCGTTAATCTCTCTCTGATTATTTCTCAATATCATGGCAACATAACTCTTTACGCATCTTGATTCAGTTCTTTTTCTTAATTAATGCGTCTCAGCTAGCAATCAGTATCATCAATACAGGAATTTGGTATATTGAGCTTGATTATTCATGATCCTGGGATTAAATACTTATTAGCCGAGTAAGTTTTTTGCATCTTACTAGAATGCCAACAAGCACAGGCTATGCAGATTTAGAATCTTGTATTAAGTGGCGATGAAAAGAAATGACTGTGAATTCTCGAAATTTTTGTTAGAGGTGTTGAGCCACACTAACATCTGGTATCAAGCAATTTAAAAGAACGATAGTTCAAAGGACATCAAACTGAATATCTGTAACGGGGAGTCTTTAAAATATAATATAATAAGAGATGGATTGAATATATGATTGGCTATTAAGAGAGAAGACCAATGGGAAACAACGTTCAAACAATACCAAGTATCATAAGCTAGTTGTAGGGAAAGTTCCTAATAGGGTTCTTAATCATATAGTAGGATTTTGGATGATTCTTGAAACCCAGAAGATCTTAGCTATTTATATCCATTGATGGCAACAGATTATTATCCTTCGGACATAGGGAACTGAACAAAAATACTAACAGTTAGTCTCAGAGGAGAGCTGACTGTTCCTTTGAAGTTTAAATGAGGCAACCTTCGGTAGTCATCATTTGCACCACTAAGCTTCAACGATAATTCATGAAACTAGCATGAACATGAAACTATTATTATCATGAAACTGTTATTATTATGAAACGGCAATCTCATTTGATCATATCAAATGACAAACAATAACAATAAGAACCAATAGTAACTAGTCTCGTCAGACCAACTCCGTTACAATATCATAGACAGTCTTAGACCTTATATGAGAAGTAATACTGTTTTCAAAATTTACTAAGACCTTTGAAATTTTTGTCTATCATTTAGGGACTCTAACAACTTGAGAGTTTCTAAATGGTGATATCTCGTAAGGGCGTGTTGGTTCACAGAAGATTTTATGAAAAAGCACTTGGATAAAGAAAAATTGTAGGACAGAAGAATCAGAAGTTTTTATTAATTTTGAGTGCAGTTTAGTCTTGATGGAGAGTTGTATCGCTTCTTTCAATTCTCAGGGAAATCCAAGAGGATCAAATACGTTTTTGTTTAATTTTCCTGAATTGATAGAAAGAGCGGAAGTTCATATTATTTCACAAACCCTTCTGAAAATTCCAGACTTTAACTCTTGGTAGTTGCCCCAATTTTAGGAGAATATTGTTACATGTTCGTACATATCAGCAACTTATTTCTAAATCATCACAGTTGACTCAACTTGAGACTCGCTCTTTGAGCTAAATCTTGTCAAACTGCTTCATAACACGAGTATTGAATGATACAGCCTATTACTAATAGTTTCGCATGTTAATCAATGCCAATGTTCCGTAACACGAGTGTTCATGGAGCTTGAGTGTAGATACAAAGTAGAAACAGAAACTATTGTTTTTTTGGATGAAGGAGCTTGAAATAATATGATAAAGTCACGATGCATATTTTTTCGAAAAGGTATGTTTTAACACTTATTTTGTAGTAAATTTATGTGCAATGATTATTGGAAACCCAGATTCATGGAAAATTCGGCGCCATCGAACGTCTGAACTCATTGCACGCGCTGACACCGCTACTTTGCCAGTCTCATAGAGACAAATGTTTTTGAAATTTCATGTCTTCTTTGTATATCGTTTTGTTTTGTAATTTTGTATGTAACTATTTGATGTAAGGACAATAAACTGATTATCTATCTATCT